>APFE030128150.1:54604-89069 GCA_000404065.3 Pinus taeda | reverse complement strand
AGATTACGAAATAATATTTTTAATCATATAGATTTGTTTTCATCTTATTATTGATATATTTTGTTTGTAAAGAGATTTTGTTAAAATATTGTGGGTTAATATCATGGTTCATCTATACCATATGCTCAAAAATCATAATTCACTTCATATGACATGACCATTTTCCTAATTAATTATTTTAATTAAACACAAAAAATAGCATAACTACTTTATAGATAAATATAAACTTTTCATGCCTACAGGGCTTGGATTGATGGTGAACATGTGTACTGTTAAAACACTCCTTGTGATAGGTACCTGTTCAAATCTGGGTGCTTAGGTAGTATTATATAGAAAAAACTATAAACTTTTGATTTCTGTATAAATATTCTAGAAATCCCTATCATTTACTTAATGATTATTAATAAATTAATTAAAATTATGCAGGCTCTATTCCAAACTTCAATTGAATTGAAAGACAAAAAATGGCATTTCTCTACTTTGGAGATAAATCTAAACTTTTGATTTGTGTATACTCCTATGAATATTCAAGAATATTTAGTGGAGGTAAAATCACTACCATCCACTTAATATTTGTTAATAATTAAATGCTTAGGTAATATTATATAAAAAAAAAATATAAACTTTTGATTTGTGTATAAATATTCTAGAAATCCCTATCATTTACTTAATGATTATTAATAAATTAATTAAAATTATGGAAGCTCTGGAGGGGAAGGATGGACCCGAACTTAGAATATGGAGAGGGTTTCTGAAACATTACGGTTTACAATGGAAAGGTCGAAAGAGGAGTAACAGAGGAGATAAGGGCAGAGGACGAACATCTAGAGCGTAAGCAAACCAATAGCAGTGCAAAAGGGAGAAAGGAAGGCTCACAAAGCCAGGAGGAGCTGAAAGGCGCCATGGCGGGGGATCCAGGGAGGGGAGATATCCCTTCCTACAAAAACGTAACGACGGGAAAAACAAGCGGAAGCGGTCCATGAAGAGAATCAGGGGGTGAGAGTAGGGAAGCACCTGTGATGGGAAACCAATAGCAAGCAAGACTAGGAGGCAGATGCCTTCCCAAAGCCCCAAAAGGGTCGAGGTTTGTTATCCCAAACAGTAAACTCGAGGAGTATAGATGTTACATGAGAGATCACACTCTGATATGTAAGTTTGTAAGGTTTTGGCCGGCTGAAAAAGACCTCGCAAGATGGATACAACAAATATGGAAACCGAAAGGTCATATTGATCTGAAGCTGGGGGCAAAGGGCTTTTTTACAGTGAGATTTGCTAATTTAGAAGAGAAGGAAAGAACCTTTGAAGGGGGTCTGTATTTCATGAATAACGCAGGTCTATTCATGAGACACTCGGAAGACAATTATAGTCCAGATCAAGAAAAGATATTGGCAGCACCTGTTTGGGTTCATTTGTTTGGCTTACCAATAGAGTTCTGGGACCCTGAAATCCTGGAAGGAATAGGCATTACGATAGGGTCATTTGTCAAAGTATCGGAATCTACAAAGAGAGGGAGATACACATCCTATACTAGGATATGTGTATACATGAACATATCAGACCCCTGCCGGAATACATAGAGCTAGAATACCAAGATGAAGTATGGCAAAAACCAATGGATTACGAACATATACCTTTTAGGTGTAGAAGGTGCCACGAATATGGCCATCTCTTCAAACAATTCCCTTTGAACGTAGGGGAGGAAACAACAAGGAAATCAGAAGCAGAAAGGAGAAGGACAAAAGAAACAGAAGGAACGAATGAGGGTTTCCAGGAAATCGAGAAAAAAAGGAGGCCCGGGGAAGAGACGGTAAGCAGACCACAAGCTTCTAAATCTGTACCGGTAGAATGTCAAAATAAGTTCAGTATACTCCAGGAAGAAGAAGGAGAGATAGAAAAGGAGGTAAACGCAGAAGCACCTATGGACTCCACCAAAGATATAAAGGAAACAGACTCAAATCATGGAAACACTGGAAAAGAAGGGATAGGGGAGAACGTAGACATAGAACAATCACAGATGGAGATTGATCCTCAAAAGGGGAGTGGAAATGATGAGGAGCGAGTAATGAAAAGGCTGTTACAGGACTAGAGGAACTTGGATGAGAGGTTCATACCGGAAGAGCAAAAATAGTTATACAAGGAGATGTTTCAAAAATACAAGGAAAAGAAAGGAACCCTCATGACAAGTCCTATGGAACAAACAGGAACACAAGAAACACAAAGTATAGGAATGGGTAGTTCTGGCAAAGGAAGTAGGAAAAGAGGAAGACGACCGATGAGTGAAACTATATAAGTGGTAGGGGAGACCCTGGTAAACTCAAGAAGAGTCATACCTCTTTCAAAGGTATTTCAACAACATCCAAAAGGTTATAAATGATTGTAACAAGTTGGAACATCAGAGGCCTCAACAGTAAAGGAAAACAAAGGTATCTGAAGGAAAGGGTGAAGAAAGACAAACCTAGTATAATGATAATCCAAGAGACCAAGATCAACTCTCAAAAATTAGAAGAGATGGTGAGAAAATATAAAATACAATATGAAGTCATTGCCCAAGATGCGACCGACATAGTTGGAGGTTTGCAATCCTATGGAACCTAGAGGAGGTGCAAGTCAAATATTGGGCCAGTCTCCCTAGAATCCTCTCAGGCTCATTCAGAATGATAGGGTCCTCGGAGTGGGCACTCATCACTGGAGTTTATGGCCTGCATATCCCAAGGGAACGTAAAAATTTCCATAAAGATATGCAAACTATGCGCAGAATTTTCCCTGGGATTCCATGGATTGTAGGAGGAGACTGTAATATGATTAAATCCCTAGGGGAAAAGGAAGGAGGTAAAAGTAGACCATATCAAGACATGGAGGCTTTCAGTGAAATGATAACAAAGCAAAGACTGGTAGATATTACGTCAATAAATGGAGTTTACACGTGGAATATTCAAAGGGGAGGCAGAAATCAAATAGCATCCAAGATGGATAGATTCTTAGTATCAGAACAGATCTTAAACAGGGATATATTTGTAGAGGCAAATATTCTACCGGCCTTGGGTTCATACCACTGGCCTATTAGATTGGATATAGATATTAAAAAAAACCCTCACAAACGCCCATTCAGGTTTGAGGCCTTCTGGCTCAGGAACAACCAGTTGATACCGAAAGTAGAGGAATGGTGGACCCAAAGTCAACAAAGAGGAAGAAATAAGATGCACACCTTTCAGCTAAAGCTCAAGGAACTCAAAGGGAAAATCAAAAAATGGAACAAGGAAAAGTAGAAGAAAGGAGAAAGGGGGAAGAAATCCTATGGCGACAAAACTCCAGGATAAATTGGTTTCGTGAAGGAGAAAGGAACACAAAGTTTTTCCACCAAGCAATGGTACAACACAGGCAAAGGAACATAATCTTCTCTATTTTAAACAGCGAAGGGCAAAGAGTAACCGAACTTGAAGGAATGGAACAAGTTTTAGTAGGGTATCACAGAGATTTACTGACAGAACCAAGGGTCTACAGTGATGAGGCAACAGGAAGAATTTGCAATGAAATTCCCAAGATGGTAACTGAAGACCAGAATAATGCTTTGATGAGGGCAGCAATGCTAGAAGAAGTAGAGGAAATAGTAAAAGGGATGAAGAAAAATAAGGCATGTGGACCTGATGGATTTACGGCAGAATTTTATCAAGCTAGCTGGCATTTCCTGGGACAAGATATTCTGGAAGTGGTAGAGGAGCCGCGAAGACAGCAAAAGGCATGGCCAAGTCTTAATTGTACCTTGTTTACTCTAATCCCTAAATTGGCCAAATCTGAGAAAGCCCAAGGGTTTCATCCAATAGCCCTTTGTAATGTTATTTATAAAATTATTGCAACCCTGATAGCTAAAATATTGAAGCCAATCCTTGTGAACATTATATCCCCAGAACAAACCGGTTTCGTAGAGGGGAGACAAATCCTATATGGGTTGGTGGCAACCCAGGAGGTGATCCATTCTCTAAATCAAAAAAAGGAGAAAGGAATGATGATAAAACTGGATTTATCAAAAGCCTATGACCGCCTCAACTGGAACTTCGTCAAGGCAATGCTCAGGGCTTTTGGTTTTAGTAATAGGTGGATTGAATGAATCTATAACATGATTTCAATGCCTAACTTTTCTATTCTGTTGAATGGTACTCCCACTACGACTTTTAATGCTACCAGAGGATTAAGACATGGGGACCCTTTGTCTTCCTTTTTGTTTATTATGGCGGCAAATGGTCTGGGAAGATACTTCAAGAAAGAGATGAGGGAAAGAAAGATAAAGGGTCTTCGGTTATGCAGAAACAACATGCTTATCACCCACCAGCAGTTCATAGATGACATCATGCTCTTCTGCGAGGTCTCCGTAAGGGAAGTGAAAAGAGTGAAAAATATCTTGGATCTGTCCATGGAAGCATCGGGGATGGACATCAATAAAGACAAATCATGCACTTTCATGTTCAACACTCCATAGATGATTAAAACTCATTTGACCAAAACTTTGGGCTTTAGACCTGGAGAGCTTCCAACAAAATATCTAGGGAACCAACTAGCTCTAAACCCTATAAGAGTATCAAATTGGTTTCAAACTATTGACAAGCTCAAGAGTAGACTTGAGAATTAGTCCTTCAAATCGCTAAACATAGCAGGAAGACTGGTACTCTTGAAATCAATTCTCTAGGCCATTCCAATTTACCCACTATCGGTGATGGAAACCCCTAAAGGAGTCTGCGCAGAAATGAAAGAAATTTTTGGAAAATTCCTATAGGGAGGTCCCAAATAGGAAAGGAAATGGGCCTTAGTGTCGTGGAAAGGCATATCGAAACAAAAAGAAAAAGGAGGACTGGGTCTGAGGGACCCGAGAATTTTAAACCAAGTCCTGGGGGCAAAGATGTGGTGGAGGTGGATGACAGGAGGAAAGGATATATGGAAACAAATATGGACTCAAAAATATAACATGCCCTCAACAATAGAAGGTATCCTTAGAGTGGAAGAAGTTCCAAAAGGATCCTCAATTTGGGACCTAGCAAGCCAAAACAGAGACCTCATAAACAAATTCGCCTTCTGGGAAATCAAGGACGTAAGTACAACTCAATTCTGGGAGGAGGTATGGCAACAAAGGGACAGAATGGCTGATATTCAAACTATACAAAACACTTACCAGAAGGCAACAATGATGGGATTAAAGCTTGTCAAAGATTATTGGAAAGAAGAAGAGACAGATGAAACCTGGAGGATTTGGAGGATGCCCAAAGAATGGGACGAAAATATTGATGAAGTTCAGAAAGAGATACTAACAAAAGAGATGGATTTAAGAAGAATAAAAAACAGCAGAGGAACAGATATACTCAGATGGGGAAATCTACAGAAGGGGCCTTTACTGTCAAGGAAGCCTACTATTTAGCCACTCGACAAGAAGGAGAAGAGGAAGATATAGACTGGAAACAAATATGGAGGAATAAGTGGTGGCCAAAAGTAACAATTTTTGCATGGTTAGTAGGGAAAGGAAGAATCCTGGCGTGGGACAAGCTACAGAAAAGAGGTTTTCAAGGCCCCCGCAGATGTAGCCTCTGTAAACAAGAGAATGAGACTCAGGAGCACCTCCTGAACTCCTGCCTTCTTGCCCAGCACCAATGGGATGGGGTAAGGAACCTCTTTAGAAAATCTAACAGAGATCCTACTGATATGAAGCAAACCATACTCCAATGGGGAGAAGGCCAATTTTCATGTTCCATAGTAAGGAGAATATGGAGTTTAGCTGTAGTATTTGTCATATTGATTATATGGAGAGAACGAAATCAAAGGATATTTCGGACAAAAATAATCCACTAGGGAAGATTTGGGAAAAAACTCAAAGAGCAATAGGAGAAACTATTCTGCTGAAAACTGGGAGGAGGAGGATTGGAAGACAAATCCAAAGGAGAGAAGAATCTTAGCGAAGCTCAATATAGAATACAACATGATCTACCCCCGGAAGGAAAGACACCAAAGACCGTAGACACAGAGCCAGGCACAGTTCATATATCTAGGGGAAAACTTCATTAAATTGAAGTTCGATGGGGCTTCTGAAGGAAACTTAGGACTTGCAGGCTTTGGGGGCATCTTCAGAGACAACATGGGTCGAACTAGATGGGTGTATGTAGACAAAGGAGGCATAATGACAAGCAACGAAGTAGAGATGATGGCTGCATAGCAAGGTATTAAAATAGTAATAAGAAATGGATATAGGAACTTGGAGATTGAAGGCGACTCGCATATAGTAACTCGAATGCTCAGAAAAATTGACAATGGGAAGGACTGGGAACAGGTGGCCAAGAGCTGGAGGATGGCTGGGTTAGTTCAAGACATGGCTAACATCTTGAAATGTATTGAATATAAAATTATGAGTCATGTAAAGCGAGAAGGAAACAAAGCAGCAGACTTTCTGGCAAAATGGGGATGCAAAGAAGGTAAGGTGGATAGCATTTGGCGAACAGTTATGAACAAACCTGGATGGGAGACTCTCAACCTAATAATCACTTAGGATAGAAATGAATCCATGGAACAATAAAGAGAAGTATAAAGGACCCCCCGATCAAGGTGGAAAATACGGTGATATGGGAAGGCAATAAAAGGACAAGGGGAGGCAATTATGAGCCACCTCGCATTAAGAGATCACGAAAGGTGGAGGAGTGGGCTATTATGGCGAGTGCAGGTGTCAGAGAAAGACAGTGCAACAGCATAAGAGAGGGAGGCAGGTAAGAGGGAGTGGATACGGGTGGAGGCATAAGGGCAAGTATGCAGTGAACTTCCTCAAGGTGAGTGGAGGCAAGGGCGAAAAGGTGGCGACCAGAGTAGGAGAAATCGCAGAGAGTAAGTAGCAGCGGGGACGACCTCCTGTGTTAAGGAAAATCCAGAGTAAGAGAGTAGAGGGCGGAATGAAGAGGACTGAAACGTTCGAGAGCAGGGGAGGAAGACCTTTGCAAACTGAAGAAATCAAGCCGGAACACTAGGAAAAAGAGGAATAGACTCGGGAAAAAATAGAGGAGATATATGACTTGGAATGGGACAGTCGAGCGTAGATAAGGAAAAATGAAAGAGGGAAAGGGAGAACTGTGGAGGATACATGATCCACAAAGGTTGACATCAGAGATAAGAAAATCAGAGGCAGAGAAGAGGATGAATGCATGGGATCACCCTCCAGTGTTATTGGACAGGGAAGCAGGGTAAGGGAATGTATTGCAGGCGGTGCAGCATGAGGAAGGGGTCGCAGAGGGAAAGGATGACGTCATCAAGCGGGTAATCAGGAACACGGATGCCCCCAACCGGTAGGAAACAAATGTGGCAGGAGAACGATGAAGCGCCAGGTGTAGTATGTAGAGAGGGCATATAGTAAGGATACGCACGTCGATATCAGGAGGATAATTCAGCATTTGGAGGAGGAGGTGATCCAGGAGCAGTGGGAATCTAAAATGGAGGACTAGGAGTATCTACTGCCAGACCCCGGAAACACCAGAGGACATATGTCCCTGTACAAACAGGCCCTCCATGTGTATTGGGTAATGAAGCGGCTCTTAGCAGAAGCCATGGAACAGGTGGAAATGGAGATGGTAGAAGTAGCCCGAGGCATTCCAAATCTAAAGAAGGAGATGAATAACCTTCAGATAACACTTATGATGCAAGATGGCAAGCTTGACGAGATACATCAGAAGCTAGAGAAGCTTACTCAAGAAGAAAAAGAGGAGAAGCACCAGCCGAGCGCAATGGAAGACTGATCTCTTAAGATATGTTTATTATCTCCCTAGTTAGGAAGCTAGAAAGCATGCTACCCTTTGTTATAGTTTATAATGCAGTTAGCAAACAATGTTAGTTTCTTTGAATGGATAGTTTATATAGCATGGATAAATAGACTAAGTAAATTTTGTTTTTGGATGGCTATTAAAAACTTCAGATGGCCAACAGACCCAGTTTCCCTTCGAGACGGGTTGAGGCCATCGTATCTATGTACAGGCTTTAACTCTTTCTGATATAAATGGTTCCATCTTAGTCCACAAAAAAGAAATATGGAAGCTCTATTCCAAATTTCAATTGAATTGAAAGACAAAAATGACATTTCTCTACTTTGGAGATAAATCTAAGCTTTTGATTTGTGTATACTCCTATGAATATTCAAGAATATTTAGTGGAGGTAAAATCACTACCATCCTCTTAATATTTGTTAATAATTAAATTAAAATTCAGGTTCTTAGGTAGTATTATATAGAAAAAATACAAACTTTTGATTTGTGTATACTCCTATGAATACTCTAGAATATTTAGTGGAGATAAAATCACTATTCTTGAAGCCCTATTACATAATAAACATGCATATCCACTTAATGACTAATAAACATGGATAAACATCAAAATAATTACATCATAATACGCCTTAGATTGCTCTAAGTTGCAAAGCATTCACGGGGAAAGGAAATGCATGACAAACAACTAAAGATGAGGCTTATGCCCTCTACCAGGGTATTTAATAGCTAACGAAAAACATTTAACATCTCTCATTGTTGTTCTGGGAGACTCCCTCATTCTTAATCAACATTTGGTGAATAGATCTCTCATTGTTGTTCTGGGAGACTCCCTCATTCTTAATCAACATTTGGTGAATAGTTCCTTTCCAAGGGGAAAGATATTAGAAAGTCATATGCAATGAATTAGGAAAGCAATGGAAGGTTCTCTTCAATAGCGCATTTTCATGTTCTTTGTGATCTCAATAAAAACACAGACTTGTGTGTTAATGAAGGGTGTAAATTGAGATTTAAAGATTTAAAAATCAATGGTCTAATTAGACCTTCTCCTCTTCCTTAGCGTTAAAAAGATTAACATTACACAATTATGAAAGATTGCATAACATCACATATAAATTTTGTTTTCTTATATAACATGACATTAGTTGCGAGCCCACCCCACACAAAAGAATAGTAACATTAAAGGTAAAGCAAAGGGAAATAAGTTGATGCCCATCACTACCTTAAATGAAATAAGAACAATCACTTCAAATGGAAAACAAAGGTTAAAGTGTACTCTATAACCATACTAAATTTCAAATTATTTAGTCATATTTTACAAATAAAATTGAATTTTTAATTTTAATTCTATTTAAAAACAAGGAAGAAAATTTAGATCGATTAAATTTTTTTATTTGGAATAAGAGCACAGAACCTAGAAAATAAAGAATGGATTTCTATTTTTGAAAATGGATGTAGTAAAATTAGAAAATTGGTTTTGTTGGCGTAAAACAAATTTTAAGGAAACTTGCCCAAAAAGGAGGTGATGGAAAATTAAGATAAATGCAGAATATTCAAGAATTTTAACTTCGTCATTTTAAGTTAGAACACGGAGAAAAGAAATAAGTAGACAATGAGTAACCAACCAACTAATGCGACCACAGCCCAACGGTGCATGATCACCACCATGTAACCAGATCTCCAAAAAAAATTCCCAACCTCACTGACCTCGCACATCAACACCACACAATCATCCCAACCATAATAGTCATAACCACCATTAATTGGAAAAAAGTAGAGTACAAGCAAGCCACCAAACACACCTATAATTATCAGTATTATTCATGATAAAATGAATTCATATATATATATATATATAGATATAAAGTATGTAACAATATTTTTAAATATGAAAATTTACTTTATTTTCTCATAGAGGTTCTTAATCCATAAATTTGTCACAATATTAATAGTTAATACCATGGCTTATCAATACCATATGGTCAAAAAACCACAACTCATTTTACATGACACTTGTTTGTGTGACATATTTTTAATTAGTGAATTTAATTAAAAAAGAAAATGACATAACTAATTTAAAGATAAATCTCAACCTCTGATTTGTTTATACTACTGAGAATATTCTATAATATTCTAGAGGTTAAATCCCTACCATCCACCTAATAATTAAACTAAAATTGAGGAAGCCTATTCGAAAATAAACACTTCATTTAAATTTATCTTTTCAAAACCTGTTAATTCATCACTTTAATTCTCTAACTAAAGGTGATGTTAATATACCATATAGATTTATATCTCTCTCCATACATACACACATATATACGATCTCTACATAGATATATTTGAATGCTTAAAGGACATCGAAATATATTACTTATCATAAAAAAAGAAATTATTTAAAAAAATCAATCTCTCTCCACACACACATAAAGTTGATACTAAAATATTATTTATTTAAAGTTTATTTTGAATATCATATATCAATTCTAAATTAACTATTGGAGGAATTACACCTCTTTCATGCTAAAATTTAATAACTAAACTAAATAGTACTCTGTAGTAGACATTTTAAACATTTGTAAGTCATTAAATATGACATCCTTTCTTCTAAAAAAAATGTTTTTAACTAGATGCGATAGACAAAACCAAACTGACCATCCATAAATCCCGAAAAATACATTTAATCATTTTCTCCTCAAACTTCACTCTATGCTCTTTGGGAATATAGATAATTGCTTCACATAAAAAAAATGCGAGACTAGTTTACTTTCTTACTAGTCCATTTTTTTTTAGGAATGCCACCATTTAGGGATATAATAAGTGGTTGATTCATGGGGTAACAACATGTCCTTAGTGTTTCTAACCAAAAATGTTTTCAACTCTAGTGTTTTCACTTTCTCCATGATAGTGTGATTCATCATTTTTCTACTACCATTTAGTCAGGGAGTACCATGGAAAATATTTTGATGTTTTATGACAAACCTATTACAATAATATTTGAATGCATTGGATCAAAACTCTCCACCATTATATATCTCAAACATTTGGGAAATTTGTTAGGCTCTCTTTCAATAGAAACAAAACATTTTTTAAATATCTCAAACACCTCACCTTTAATTTTCGCGGGATAGGCACAAACCTTCCTAGATGCGTCATTTATGAATTTGACAATGTATGAGGCTCATCCTAAAGACTTAACATCGACTGGACCAAACACATCAAATTGCACTAATTAATAGATTTGTTTTCCTTTCACATCCACCTCTCATAAATGAAATCTTTGTTTCCTACATATATGCAATGCTCAAAAAGGTCAAGCTCATGGGATTTCAAGCCTGGAAGCAGAGATTTCCCAACAACAGTTTTTAGGCCTTATTTTCTCATGTGAACGAAGTGTGCATTTCAAAAATCAACTCAATTTTCTTCTTTTGCAACAACATCCACATCTAGTATTTCTTTAATTACCCTTCTATATATAATAATATATATATATATATATCATATATATATATATATATATATATATATATATAATATATATATATATAGATATATATATATACATACATGATGAGATGTTTGAGAGTCAAGTATCCAATTGTTGTTATTCAATAGAATTATATAAGCATGCCTTCCCTGCTTAAAAAGTAAATAAAACATCACTTTCTAAAACTATAATAACAATATCACTCTTATTTGTGTAGCTTGATTTTTTATTTTTGTTGGTTGGCTTTTGCTCCTCCAACTCTTTCTTTTAGACCTGACATTCTCTTATCATGTGCCCTAGTTTTCCATAATAAAAGCAAGTAAGGTTTCCTATTTTTTTTTTTTTTATATATATATACCTCCTAATCTTGAACACCTATGTTAATTATGTTCAATTTTCCTTCCATCATTAGCTATGGCTAGAGTTTCACCTCCCCAATTTCCACAATTAATTTACGTTGCAACTCCTTCATTAATTTAATCCTAATTGCATCAAAATTCAAGGACTTTACAGATGTTGAAGTCACCATAGCTACTATCAAATTATCACAACTATTTGGCATGGACCACTTGAGTAGGAACCATGTAATTTCATCATCCAAAACATTTTTTATTGAGACAAACTAATTGGTAATTATATTAAATTCATTTAAATTATTTACAACTGAAATAACCTAAATCATCTTAAGGTTATATAACTTCATTAAGTAAAATTCGTTTTATGGTGTGTTTTCGTAATACACATCTTGTGTGAAATTTTCATATTATTGCAATTAATGATTATTATTCTCCTATATTTTGTATTCAAACTTATGTGATCCATAATGAATCAAGCAAATTCTTTCTATAGGAATCACATAAGAGAAATTCTTGGTTAAGCAAACACTTTCAATAGAAATTACATAAGAGAAATTTTTGGTTAAGCAAAGTCTTTTGGTAGAAATCACATGAGAGAAATTTTTGGTTAAATAAAGTCTTTTGGTAGAAATCACATAAGAGAAATTCTTGGTTAAGCAAAGTATTTCAGTAGAAATCACATAAGAGAAATTTTTGGTTAAGAAAAGTCTTTCAATAAAAATCACATAAGAGAAATTTTTGGTTAAGCAAAGTCTTTCGGTAGAAATCACATAATAGAAATTTTTGGTTAAGCAAAGTCTTTTGGAAATCACATAAGAGAAATTTTTGGTTAAGAAAAGTCTTTCGATAGAAATCACAGAAGATAGATTTTTGGTTAGGCAAAGTCTTTCAGTAGAAATCACATAAGAGAAATTTTTGGTTAAGCAAAGTCTTTTGGTAGAAATCACATAAGAGAAATTTTTGGTTAAACAATGTTTTTCGGTAGAAATCACATAAGAGAAATTTTTGGTTAAGCAAAGTTGGTTCAAAACCCATCAGCAAAAAATTTCTCTTATGTGATTTCTACCGAAAGACTTTGCTTAATTCTCCTGTCTTTTCATATTATTTGTCAACTACAGTTACTTGTGACAAAACTGAATGAAACACAACTGTAACTTCACTAAAATGAATAACCACAAGAATTGAGAAAAATACACACACACACACACACAAATATGGAACACCAATATTTTTGGACAATTGCCCATGGAAAACCCTAAAGGGAAAACCAATCTATAGATGAAAGGGTTTATTATTAAAATTTTCTTGCAAAAATATTTCAACTAGTTGGCATGAGATGGAAAACCTTTGGTAATTTTCTTTTGTTCATTTCTACAAGTCGATATCACCTTCAGGAATCAACTTGACCTCCCTTGAGCAATTAAACCTACCTTTGGCTACTCAAACTAGCTCACACATGCAACCTCTCACTAGAAAAATCACATTTTTGAGAAAGAAATAGACTTCCCACCAGAAATTCAACCTCCTTTACAAATCAATCCTTCAATGCAAATTAGTATTTTTAGAAATTTATTTTTTCTCTGATACTACAAAATGACTAAAAAAATCACACTACTTTCTAGAGAAATTTGTACCCCTTTCCATATCCACTTGCACCATTGGAAAATCAATCTCTCTATAGAAAATCATATCTCCAACTCTCCCTAGAAATTAGTGTGAATAATCTCTTTGGTAATCTCTACTGAAACCCTTGATGTTGATTCCCCTATGCTGCTTTTGTGCCCCTTCTACCACTACAACTCTATGTCTCAAAGTATTCTCCAAATGCCCATTGATTTCCTTTTATAATTTCTCATTGATGAATCAACTACCATGATCTAATATCAATCGATGGCTAATATCTTCTTGACACCATCAAATGAATTTTCTAGAAGTTTCTAGATAAAAATTGATTCACCCCAATTAATATTGATTAATTAAGCTTATTTCCCAAAGTTAGACTTAGTAAAATTAATAAACTACTTAATCAAATCTAATGAAGGAGTTTTCAATTCTGGATATTGGATAAAATGTGTTCCCTAGCCTCATAGACACCATGTGAGACTATAACACCTATTCTAGCTGCACTAACTAACAATCCCTCTTAGAAAGGAAGATGTTCTACATAACATGCAAATTGTCTCTAAAGAAGATGAAGCTCACCTTCCCCAAAGAATTCATTAGAATATCTACTACTTAGTCATGTATAGGTATATGTTGTAGTTGGGAAATCCTATGCTACACATAATCCCTGATGAAATGGTACTTGATGTCTATATGTTTTGACTTGTTTTGAAACATTGGATTCTCTAAAACCCCGATTCAACTATGATTGTTGCATTGCATCAATCCCTCTAATCAAACAAGGCTACTAGCAGCTTCCAAATCCATATGGCCTCACATGTAGCCACGGTCACTGCTATGTACTCTACCTTGACTGAGCTCAATACCAAATACTTCTGCTTCAGAATACACCAAGAAACAACACCTGATCCCAAGCTAAAGTAGCACCCTGAAGTGATTTTTTGATCCACCATGTTAATTTCCTAGTCTACATCAGTATAGCACACCATGCTGACACTATCGCCAAAATCATATCTAAACCCATACTTGAATTTTCCACACAAATACCTCAGAAGATGTTTTTCCATTTTCCAATACACTCTATTCAATTCCGTTGTGAAATGACTGAGAGAGTTTACTGCATAGGATATATCTAGCCTTGGGTTGACAAGGTGCATGAGAGATCCTACCAACTACCTATAGAAGGTGGGGTCCACATCCTCCTTCTTTGATGCATATACATTCCTCCAATTAGTGATCATGGGAGTAGACATGGTTCTATAATCCTCCATCCAAAATCTCCTCAAGATCTCGATGCATTATTTCCCTTGTCCAAGGAGAATCTTTCCATTTTTCTACCATGCCTCCATGCTTAGAAAATAGTGCATGAAGACAAAATAATTAATCTCAAACTTTTTTTGAAGATCCCTCTTGCACTATTCAATGAGGCCTAATGAACCTCTCAAGAAAAAGTCATCCACGTATAGGACAAGAATGAGAACATCACCCGCAACCACCAAGTAGTATAGGTTCACATCCCTCACACTCGTCATGAAGCCCATGTTTTGCAAGTATCTATCTATACACTTGTAGCTTGCGCTACGAGCATGCTTGAGCTTGTATAAATCTCTCTTCATTCTGCACATGTGGGCCTCTGTCTTGTGTGCTACAAATCACTCACAGGGATTTATTGGGGAACAATATTGCACAACATACATTCATATTGCAAGCCATCTATTGAGGAAAACATGACATAATATTTTGAGAATATGATAGCGGTAGAGGGTTTTTATACTGACAATATAAAAAAGCGAGATCAAAGTTAATGAAAAATTATAAAGGGGTATAAAAAATGTTAATGAAAAAATGGTGACGTACAATATCTAGTGAAAGTAGGGGCTTTTTAAATTGGGAAGGTGTATTGGGTTCATATTGGTAGGGGGTCAAACAATTTGAATTTTAGAGGTATTTTCTAATATGTATTCAAGTTAAGGGTATTGTTTAGTATGCCATGGATGCACGTGATATGCTAGAGGTTCATTAAGTGAAACCCCTTTGAAATCCCTTTGGTTTTTCTACATACACATCCTCCTTCATCTCGCCATTCAGGAACACCATCTTGGCATCCATTTGATGTATCTTCCATCCCATCTATGCTCCTATGAGATCATAACTTGTATAAAGGTGTGTCTGGCCATAGGCGAACAATTTAACTCATAATATTCCCTCCTTATGGGAGAACCCTTTTTCCATGAACCTAACTTTCTAATTTTCGATTCATGATCTTATAGGCCCAACATGATCCGGCCACTACTCTATTTATTGGTCTGGGTACAACCTACCACACATTGTTCTGCATAATTTAGTACTCCTTAACCATCGCTTCTTGCCACACTTGCTTCCATGTGGCATATCGATAGTTGGAAGGCTCACCATCCACCAATTGATTGACTAATACCATATATCCAGTGTACCACTCTAGCTGCCTCTACTCTCTCTTTCCCAACTGAAGAGTCCCCACAAACTACTCAGCATACATGAGTGTATCTTGAACCTTTTAGTTCCTTGTGCCAACATTACAGTTAGGAATGTCCACCTCCATATCCTCTTGATACATCTCCTTGATTTGCTGAATCTACTAATCCATACTTTGTGAAGCTTAAAGAGCATCCGCACCTAAAATCATTCTCATACTAATCATTGTAATCATTCTTTATTGTTCCTCCTGATTCTGTTATTCAATTATGGAAGATTTTGCTGGTTACTTACCTTGATTTTCAATTGTTGCCAACTATCAGGACCTTTTGTACACCTTATCCTCCATGAACTTGACATCCCGCCTAACTATAATCCACCTAGATCTTGGAATAAATATCCTATATTCCTTTTAGGTTTTGATGTAGTGAACAAAGTAATCTCACTTTGCAGTCTGATTCAACTTTAAACGTGTCCTTCTTAGAATTTAACAATACACTAGGCAACTAAATATCCTGAAATGACTAACATCTGGCCCCTTCCCGATGAGAGTCTCCTCGAGAGTCATCTTACCAAACACTTTGTGTGGGACCCTACTCTAAATATAAACTATCACACTGCATACATCTTCCCATAAAGAGTGTGGAAGATCCTGAACATACAACATAGCTCTCGCTTCCTTTGAAATAAACTAATTCTTTCTCTTAGTAACCCCATTATATTATGGGTTGTAATGAATTTTCCACTCTCTCCTCATGCCTCCCTTGGTACAAAACTCTTAGAACTCTTTTATGGTGTACTCACCTCCATTTTCTAACTGAGGATTCTAAATCTTTTTTGTTGTCATATTCTCCACTAGATTCGTATACTCCTGAAAGCAACTAAATACCTAATCCTTACTCTTTAATAAATATATCCATGTCATCCTAGAAAATTCATTGATAAAAGTACAATAATACTCTTAACCCCTGAGATATTTCATAAACATTGACCCACATATGTCTGAATGCAAAAGATCAAGTATCCCCCACAATATACTGTCACTTAGAAAAACTTCTTTTGCGAACTTCTCCAACACACATGCTCTACATATATCATCATGCTTAGTGCTCACCACTAGAATTCCTGTTACCATCTCATGAAGAAATATAACTGCTTCATGATGAATATTACCCATCCTCCTATGTCATAGCTCTCCATAAAATTTTGTACTACTGCTGCTAACTAGTTCCTTGGGCATGTCCATCTACAAACTGTATAAACAACTGCTTCTCATGCTAAGAACTATAGGTGACCTCCAATCCTCGTATTGTATCAAAATTATAGCCCCTCTAAAGATGACATTGTGTCCCTTGTCCTAAATGAATAATATGGAGATCATGTTCATCCCAAAGTTTGGCAAATGCAACACATCATGGATAGGAAATTTCTTGTCATCCTCCCTCTGAAATAGAATTTTCCCTCATGCTACATGAGTACAATTGGATGTGTTCCCCATATTAACTTGGAACCTGATGTCCTCCTCCTTATAACTAGATATGTATTATCTAACTCCTATCATATGATATTATCCTCCACTTTCTATGTTATAGACACCTTGTGAAGTCTATCTAGACATGTAAGCTATCAAAGTGAACTCTTGCTCCATTCTGCTGGAGATCTAGTTTATCTCTACTAAAGGTGAAACTTTCTTCTTTCCCTTCTCCTTCCTCTGTGGGAAATGGCTAGAAAAATGGCCAAATTTGTGACAACCATATCGCTTGACCTTTGAAAGTCCTTCTTCTTCTTCTCTCCTTTTGAGCCTTGTCCCTTACTAGGATGCTTCCTCACCTTTCCTTTCCCTAATAAGGCAATATTATCCTACTCCCTCTTAACCTTTTCTGTCTTGCTACTACTACTACTCCCACTAAACCAACTAAGCCTAAGCTCTTCGTAAGTAAATTTTCTCCAAATTCATTCCCAATCTAGAAGTTTATCTCATCAATTGATCACATGGACAAAAACATTGTAATCCTTAGTAAATACAATGAGTGCAATTCACACTATCTCATCATCACTAGGCTTATCACCCACTACAACTAGTTCATCTTTTGCAAGTCGAACTCTTGCTAGATATGAATTCACGTATTCTCTCTTATTCTGCTTGATGGTCCTTACCTTGTATTTGAGAATAAACTTCTTGTTTTCCATAGGATCCTAGTTCATTTTTATCATGGGACCCCAAATTTCCTTCACTGCCCCTTTCTCTATAATATGTGGAGCAATATAATCTGTGACTCCATCAAGAATTATCCTCTTTGCTTGGGCATTTTATTTCCTATAAGTGGTCAACCGTTGTTGATATATTGGTGTGGAAATAATGTTCTCCACATACTCCTTTAGAAAATACTCATACAACAAGAATGACATATTGGACTTTTGAAAACTAATGTTGGAGGCTCAATCCAACCTTTCCTAATCTTTCAATCCTGCTGCGACCATATCTAGAAAATCTAAAAATTCTACAAACTCAAATAAAATGGAGAATTTAAACTAGGTAAATACCTTATGTGCTTCTCTTTATATGCATGAATGTATCTTCCTTATTCCCTTAGATTCGCTTTGATACCATGTGAAATTTTAAATAGTGTTGAAATTAGTAGTTATTATTTCGTTCTCTTTTTAGTTTATTTGTAAACTGCAATTACTTGTGGAAAATACTTAACTAAAAAAAACTTCAACTTCAATGAAAAATAAATAACCATATAGACTAATAAAATTATACACAAAAATAAATATAGAACACTAGTACTTTCTGATAAATGCGCTTGGGAAAACCCTGAAGGGAAAACCAACTTGCAGATGAGGGTTTTATTATTAAAATTTGTTAACCAATATTTTATGACTAGCTCTCGTGAGATGGAAAACCTATAGTAACAATTATTTCTGCACTTATAAAATCTGATATCACCTTTAGGAATCAACTCAGCCTCATCTAAACATCTCATCCCCCCTTTGGCTACTTGAACTGGCTCACACTACTGAGAAACAAATCAGATTCCCTCTAGAATTCAACCTTCTTTGGAAAATAGATCCTCCTATGCAAATTAATGATCTAGCTGGATATTGGTGGCCAACCACCTATTCCACTTGGACCCCCACAATCATTTCTTTCATTTTCCTTAATTGTAGCACAATTTAATATTTTTGGTAGTTTTTCAGGTGTTAAATTTACAGACCCATTTTGAGGCCCTAAACTATGTTTTTTGGAAAATGGATAAACCCTTGGCTAATTGGAGTGACATGAAGTTGAAATTTGTAGTCCTCGGATAAATATTTATAATGATGTACGTATGCATCAAACATATAACCTATGCTAAAGCTATGACCCTCAGAAGTTGATGTACCAATTTACCCCAACGGGGCCCACACTTCATCTCCTAGGGTTAGGTTTTTGGATGTTTAGGGTTTTCCATTGTTTCTGAATAATAAATAGGCCTTCGAACCTCATTGTAACACTATTCATAGGCATGTACCTTCCCTATGTCTTCTCAAAGATAAGCTACCATATCCCAAGATATTTTATTTCCATTTTTCATGTAAACAATTTCCAATATTTTGTTATCAATGAATTGAAGTTTAGTTTTCATTATAGCTCTATGTTTCTATTTAAATCTATATTTTGGCTGTATTTCATTTTGTTCGTTCATAAATATGGATGAGTGGTATCAGAGCAATATGCCCTTTCTCTATTTTTCTATGCATCTCTCTATTTGTGAGTATGTCATATCTCAAGCCATTGATTGCTTCAACAGATATTGATCTTTGCAAGGAATCAACTAGAATATGAGAAGACTATGGTGAATTATAATATTCATAAGGATTCAACCTTGCATCTTCTTACTAGGCTCTATGGTGGCATGCAGAGATTTGTGAAAATGATGATGGATTTGACGATCACATTGGAGGTTGAGCACTGATACAATGTTTTCTAATTCAATGATACAACTCGATCTTTCACAAGAGCGGTTTATGAAAAAATAAAAAAAACACTTATAAGACTTTACCTAAGGCATGTTTTAATGATCAAATCTAGTAAAGAACTCTAAAATATTTTCAAGATCAATTTATAGATGAGCAATTTTCTCAATTTAAATTATAGAACTAATTTATGAAAAAATCATTTATCTGCATTGGAATAGAAGAGGTCAAAATTATGGTAATGAAGTAACTTTCTTATGTTCAATTTGAAATTGGACTTGCTTTGCATCGGTTTATCTAAGAGAAGGAACATATGTACAATATCTCTATGGATCTCTAATTTTCATTTGATCTCAATAAAATAAGTTTTAATTGAGATATTTGAGTTGGCCTCTATTTGAAGTTACGACATTATATTTGACCCCAAACACAATGCACCCAACAAAATTACAATGAAGACTGGGATGGAAAACAACCTCTTATCAGTTTTAATTGAGATATTTGAGTTGGCCTCTATTTGAAGTTACAACATTCTATTTCACTCCAAACACAATGTACCTAGAAAAATTACAATGAGGACTAGGATAAAAGCCAACCTCCTATCATATATATCTTGTAAGATAGGCTACTCAACCTAAAAGAGTAAAGAAAACTTACAAGATTGGCTGCTCATCCTATATGAGTAAAGAAAATTTGTGTTCGAAAATCAGAAATTCCTCCTGTTTCCCAATACATGTTACTTATTGCATTGTAAATATGTATATTTTGTAAATCCAACAAAAAGGAACTTGAGAGCCTTTCATGCATGAACTACGTTTGTTCATTTACACTTGATGCTTCATGAACTATGTTTGTTCATTTGCACTTGATGCTTCCTTCTGGGCTTTATCAAGAACACACAAAGATATAAGCTTTATTCTCACTCAAATAGTTTTTCCTGTTTTTGTCCATAAAGGCAGAACATGGCATTGGTAGAGCTGATGTTTAATAGTTTTTCCTAGTGGCTTATCGGAAATGCAGTTTATTTCTTCCAAAATTTTGGTATATTTTGTTTTTATTGTTTTATTTTTGTTATGCCTTTTTGTAAAGGAGATTGGATTTGTGTACCAACAAGGTAAAAGGATCTTGAATATTTGAACCTCATAGACTTTGCCATACATCAAAATGTGAATGTAAAATCACAAGTGTTATCTCTACACTTATTTAAGTATAAAAATAGAAATAAGTGGAGGGAAAAATGACATCTTCAAATGTTATGAGTCATTGCAGGCACATTCTATATAGTTTATTAAAGGAAACAGTTCCAAACTTGGCAACATTTAGATAACATATCACAATTGTCTTCATTTATGCTCTTCTTTCATATGCCTTAAAGGAAATAGTTCCAAACTAGGCAACATTTAGATAACATATCACAATTGTCTTCATTTATGCTCTTCTTTCATATGCCTTAGGAGGTTCTCTTTGCAACATCTAGTGGAAATGCTAGTTTTCGATTTGAGAGAGGAAGGTGTCTCAAACAAACTTGTGATTATGGGTTTTTTCTACATTTGATCACGGTCATAATTTTAAAGTTGAGAGTGGAAAGTGTGTCAAGAAAACGTGTGATTATGGAGTGTTTGTTACATTTGATCAAACAAGTTGTGTGAGCTCATTGGATAAAACCCCAATAGAAGAATAACTTGAATGTGTTAGCAGCATTGAATAGATAGTTGAGTTGGAATATAGGCCCTTTAGGTGTGATCCTTAAATACCACTAGTTATATTATTTTAATATAAGGATATATATTAGACATAACCCAGTTAATGAGTTTTATACAATTGAAAGGCAAAAACAAAATGCAAGCATCTTAGGCCAAACCATTTGTTCTACTACAACATTGTGAATAACTCCTCTCCTATCTTGATGTTGTTGAGAAAAATAGTAGATTTCTTATTCCTTGTACAACCAAGGGAATCAAAACATTTAGAAAATGTACCTCTTACAATTATTTCATTAAGTCAAGAAGATGATGATGTAAATGTAAGTGTGAATTAAATGTCAGTGATGAAGCAGAATTAAGGGAATCAAAAAATTTAGAAAATTTACCTCTTACAATTATCATTGAGTTAAGAAAATGATGATGTAAATGTAAGTGTTAATTAAATGTCAATGATGAACTAGAATTGAGAGTGTACTGATGTCATGGATTCATCATACTAAAAATTTTATCTGAATGTATAAGGCTTATGTGAGTAGAATTGTTTATAAAAATGTCTTAACGATCCATCACATGAAATTATTATTTGTTGATGTGTTTGGAACCAACTAATATGGTTCATCTTATCTTTTAAACGAAAAGTTGACCTTTCCAAATGAGAAGGAATATAGTGAGGTCATGGGAGAATGAGAATGAATATTTTTGGACTGTTGAAAGGGAATTTTTATTGAGATCTAGAAATCATGGGAAGAAATCCTCGGAAGTTAATGGCAGGTAATAAAAAATATCAAAGATTTAGAAAAAAATATTTATTTTTAAATCAAATGAACAAATAAAAATTTGATCATGTCCATAGAAAATTAAGATTATGTCAACCTTAAAAGAAAAATCTTTAGATTGCCCTTGATTCTAAATGAAAATTTAGAATCAATGAGTCATATTTATTAATTTTCCCTTTGAAGATGTAACGAACATCTAAAATCAATGTTAAGAGTTTCCCAAGTGGAATATTTGTAAAGTAAGGAAAATAATTAGTGGAATTTGTGGCACCCAAAATCAATGGTTACGTACTCATGTTAGTCGTTGTTTATGTTGGAATTTTTATGCATGTTTAAAAAAACTTGATGAATCATTATATCATTTTAATACATCATAGTTACTAAGTTTAAGTTTGAATTTAAATTTGGATTCCATTCAAAAAATATAAGTTAACTAAAATTCAACACAATTGAGGAGTATTCCTCTTACCATTACTAAAAATATATTTTTATTTTTTTTATTTTTAAATCAAAATTAACAGTCTGAATATTCAAAAACTCACTCGTTTTCAATCACATTATGGAAGTTGTAAATAAAATTAGATATGGAGATTTGTAAAAAAAACTCATCATCAATAGAAGTAAATGGAGATGCATGGAGGCGAATAAAATAAAATAAGGAGAAATCACTCTTTCTACATGAATAAAATTGAACAAAAAAGAATGACTTCTAGAATTTTTAGTTGGTCAATAATAAATAAGATTTTAAAAATAAGAAAAAAATAATTTAAAAATGAGTACTCTAATTTATAAAATAATTCCAAAATAAATCACTATAATTTATAAAATAATTTACAGAAAACTTTTAGTAATATGAAGATGACTTTTTCAGTGAATTGAAAATTTAAATATCAAATTACTCTATTGCATTTTTACAATATGTTTTCCAATTTTTTAAATTAAAATATTCTTTTGGTCTTATTTATTTCATTTCACTTTGAAAATGACTTCTTTACTGAACTCCTTTATCCCTTCATTCTTCAATATTGTCCTACTCAAAATTATGTTAGGGCCATTGAATATACTTTTTCTGACGCCGTACATTGTCTAACCATTTAAATTATGTTAGAGCCATTGAATATACTTTGTCTAACCCCATACATTGTTTAACACTTTAAATTATGTTTGGGCCATTGAATATCTTTAAATGCCTACCTATAACGAATAATGAAAGTCTACAATGATGGGCCTGTTGTTATTTTTCATTTCCTCTAATCTATTATACACAGGTGAGAGTGGAAATCTAAAGGGACTCACATTTTTCAATTACCTAATAAATTGAAGACGGGTCACGATGGAGGATCATAAATTTTCTTAGAAGGGGAAGGCAACCATAGACTCTTTTTCTTGTAGCACCACGATCCCGACCATGAAGGTCTTGCTCACAAACTAGAGCATGATCTGAATCTCGATTTTGTTGTGAATCACGAACTAGAGCATGCTCTGAATCTCTGAATTCTCCCAACTATTTGGCATGGAGCACATAAGTAGGATCGCTCTATTTTCATCATCCATAACATTTTTTTTGGAGAAAAACTAATTGGTAATTATATTAAATCCATTTATATTCTCTTAAACTAAAGTAGCATTATTCATCTTGAGGTTATAGAGCTTCTTCATTAAGTAAAATTTGTTTGATGACATGTTTTCCCATACACATCATGTGTGTTTTACCAAATACCATATGATGTCTTCTCACCAGATGCATGGAAGTAGATATTCTTTACTGGGCATTTTCATAATATAACAATGGATTTCCTACCCAAATTATTCCAATATTCATATGCCATTGATGAGGATTTCTTTTCTACTCCCTCAATTGGCAAATACTTATTGTTCAAAATCAGTATATCATCCAACTTTTATTTCCATAGGGTGAAATTGGCCCCATTAATCTCACCCATGTCACTTAGCACCATTTTCTCCATGTTCAACATGACCCAACTCAAGAAATAACCTAGCGCTACTCAATTAATCCCCATACATATGAGAAGATGGGAATTCCTAGTGATGTAGTACCCCTCTATCTTGTAGCTCTCAATTACTAATCAAGGTAGAAGTAAGGGAGTTGACGGGTGTAGCCTACATGTTTCCTTTACCAACACTTGTAGTAATGGATATTTTTGGAGGTATAACTCCTTTAATTTCCTCTAATTCTATCCCACCACAAGTAACCAACAACTTGGTGCTTTGATACTAGTTATTAGGAGGAACAAGGAGATCACCGTATTCCTTTATTCCTTGACCTCAAACCCATATATTATCACATCAACTAACTAGGGACATTTCAATCCTTGGTACCTAGAGATAAGGGATCATAATTCTACAATATTTACAGATAGAGTAACAGGGTATTAATAGCATAGAAAGAAACAAATTTTGTATATTCAATCCAATTCCTTTACTATTTCTCATAGACAATTTTTTTTTTTTTTTTTTTTTACATATATATTGGTGTGATCATATTCTGGGAGGATGAGGCATCTAGAGCCTTACAAGGAAATATCCATACAATTCCACATAAAACATTTTCCATAAACTTCTAGGCATTTAATGAACAAGAAAAATATCTTGTTGTACCATGAATTTTTTTTTGGTGGTAAATGCATTAGTAGTCACCAACTGAGAGTTATAACTCCCTTTGCAAGTTCTAAAGACATGAATTTTGTTTAATAATTAACCATCTTAGATGTTTATGTGTTCCTCTTTATGCCTATTAACATGCATTGTAAATATTTTTATATGAACCTTCAACCCTCTTTTGTTTTTCATTATCTTCCTACCAAAACATGGATGACTACGGTAATAGTATTAGATCAAGAATTAATACAATATATTTTAATTTAACTTCTTATTCAAAATGTGATTGAATAATTTCGTCAAGAGGTCCTTCATGTCCAACATCATGATATAATGGATAAGTTTATCAAAAGTGTAAGAACATCAAGACTATACTTGACTTCTCCAATAATGGTTTTAGAGAAACATATGTTGAAGCCAAAACCTTAAAAACTTGGATGAATATTGACATCTCAATCTGGAGGAAAGGTCAATAATGTGATGGATCTTTAAGTGGTTCAGAGTCCTACTTCACCATAATTGACCTCATAGATAGTGAACAATTCTAGCCACAATGAATATGTTTCATAATATTTCATTAAGGTGGCAAAACCTTGATGAATAATGTGTATCAAACAAAAAAAACTCCCAGTAATAAAAATGAATAAAAGAGATGGGTTTGTGTTGAAGACAAAGAAAGTTTTAAGAGAAAAAGAAACTATGTATGTGAATAGGCAATTTTTTTTTATCCTTTTTGACCATGGATAATTTCTGAGGATGACTTAGAGATTTTGAACAAGCTGATTCAAAAGATTAGATCACTAAGATGATATGACTCTTCATGAGAGTGAATTATCGAACCCCATCGTGCAAGATGACCATAATTTGTTAAAGGTCTATTTATTAACATCATTGTGATATAACATAAGTGAGAATCCCAAGTTTAAATCTAACCCTTGTAATATTTTTAGTATAATATAGCCAATGGGAGAAATCATATGGTTAAAATGTAAGTCAAATCAGTATACATCAATTCACTATTCTCACACAATATTTGTATCAAGCCATTGGATCTTTATTTGTGTTTTTGAGGTTATTTGTATAATTTTATCGACAATAAGGATTTACATCAAAATGTATGGAAATTTTTCTAAAATTACTAACTATCAAGGGACATCTTGACTTTGGATAGATCACATCAAATAAATACATGCTAGGACCATCCCTATATGACACAATGAAATATTAAAAAATGTTATATTTTTTTGAAAAAGATGCCCACTAGTGTTTTGGATACTCAACACCATATTATGATACATTTGGTTGAACATATTCAATTAGTTGGAGTGGCGAATTGTAGATGGAATTTTTTCCTAGAGATACATGAAAACAATTAAGGAGTTTTAAAGATAACAAAGACATCTTGGAGTGTGTATGGTTGAAAAATAATTTTTTAATGAATAATTTTTGTTGTGAGTTTGAGTTCTTGAAATAAATATAGAAGCTCCATTAATGTTTGATGGTGATCACATTAACAAATCATGAAAATGGGAGAAACATGAAAAACTAGAGAAAAATAGACTCAAAGAGGAAATATATTGATTTGGCATATATCCATACTTACAATTCAACCTTTTAACAAATAATCATTTTATTTGTGAGTAATAATAAGTGTTTGGTGAATATTAGCTATGACGGGTCACATTAATCTATTGAATAATTGGCTTGTTCTTTATGGTTCTGCATCATTTGATTTTTGCCAACAACTTTTTTTCCTTTTCTTTTGTACATACCAACTAATCACCACAACTTCATTTCACCCACCATAAAAGCTTTTTTCACCACAGAAAAATTTACCATAAAAAAAATTTAATCTTTAATCCCTTAGGTCTCCTTAAATCATGCACACATTCGTCTTCATAAACAAACAAAAAGAAGGCTATCGCGCATGCCTTTACAAATTGAGGCTATCACAAATTTAGGAAAAGCATATTTCTGCCTATAAAGAAGCTATCGCACACGACAATTTTTTTGGCTCTTTATTTAGAACAAATCAATCCATATATTAAGGGTTCTGACTTCGAAAAAATGATGCGAGACAAGAAATTGGATATTAGATTACCGATTGTATTGTGTGCATCGAGTGATGGCATGTGCTAGCTCATGGTTGTGTAGAGATCGTTGGCTTGAATAAGGAAACATATGTTGTGCCTCCTCTAATATTCAATCAGAAATGTTTCAGTTATGTCCGAAAATTATATCTGGATCTAAACCTTATGGACTTCGAATCTAATGGTGCACTGGATACAAAGCTCATCTTACCGGGCTTCTTCGCGTACAAAAATACTCTGCAACACTTGGCGAGTTTCCTTCTCCAAATCCACGGCTCAAATCTGGGATTAATCTCTTCAGCTAGATACGACGAGTAGAGATGGAGGGTAACCAAAATGACCATGATGAAAGACTTTATGCCACCTAGAAAAACAAAACAAACCGATCTACAAATCCATACAAAGACTTCGCACAACATAATCTCCTACCCTAATTTATTTATAGAGGAATAAAATTTAAGGAACTCTCATCTTCCTAGCTCTCCCTTGAGGGAGTCAAGATAGAACAGGCTCTGAGACCATGTTAGAAATATGAAAAGGAGTGAGAGATCGATTAAACACAACACCCAACACAATATTTTATTAATCTTACAGAAATTACATATATGGAATACATGATATTTCTAGATCCTAGAATGGTGGATCTAGATTACTAAAAATAGCTAGTATACCTATTAACCTAGGAACTCACACAATACAACTTAGGACAACTTGGAAGTCATGGAAGAATTACTTCCAACATATAGATTATTTGAACTTCTTTAGCAATGTTGATTTCAATTATTTATGAAACGAGATTCTTTCTATTTTGATTCCAACCATCGTCATCTACCCATCCTCGCCTAGGGATCTTGAGGATTTCAATTACATGCTCCATTCATTCTTGTTGATGCTGAAGTGGGATTTGGGATGCTACGAGGTATTGGCATGTTAACTTCCTAGATTTGAACTTTCAGTGTGATTCCAAATGGTCATGGTTGGTCTGCTCAAATAACTTTTTTGAATGGAGATCAATAGTTTCTTTCCATAATGGTATATGTCACTAACCTCTTTTTATTTATAGATACAACTTCTATGATATGACCCACGCTTCTAAATCTTTCTAGTTTGATCTACCGAGGAATTTTAATTTGGTTTCACAAGATTTTATCTACTTTGTCTTTTCACCTTTTTGTTTAAATTTATTTACAGATTATATGCTCTGCTACTTTTCAACTTTGTGTAGTTTTATTTAGAGATTTGATCTATTCCTCCCTTTGAGCCTTGACTTGATGATTCAACCTTCTTGTATAATGGAAACCATAAGATCGAAATATGGAAAATTGTTATGTTTTGTGGTGATGTAGGAAAGAAATGTCACACTTCAGATTGTTGCTATTGCAAACCCTCATAGGGTTCTTCCTTAAAAAAATCAAATCTCCACCCAATTCTAGGTACTTGGTAGTTTCATCTCCATCTTTTCTTGTAAATTAAATCTAAGTATCTCTCGTTTCCTCATAAATTCTCTCTCATTATAATTGGTGTTGTTAGGTTAATTTTTCTTAAATATATCTCCTATCCACATTATTTTTAAAAATTAGTTGAACTCACCAATTTTGGGTTTTTACTTTGTGGATTTCCTTCCTTTGTTCAAAATGTAAGGACATACAAATTTATTTTGTGGCTAAAATGTATCTATAGAGCTAGGTTTTCAGTTTCTAGACATAGATTTTTTGGAAATGAGGGAATTGTCTTCCAATACTTTAATGTTGTATGGTAATACTCATTTTAAAGTTTTATTGTAATCTCTGTACACTTGGTGGAATGAAACTTGCATGGATAGAATCCTCCTTCATAGTATAAGAAATATAGAGAATGTAGTTTCTAATATGGTTGCAGTGCGGTTTATTGAATTTTTCCTATTAAACTTGCCAATTATTTTCCCAAACTTAAGTTGTGGTCCAATCCTTCCCATGGCCTCTTAGGATTGCAAACCTACACCCATTTCTCTATTTCTCTATTACTAATAATGATTCTGATATATGCTTGGTAGATCATCTATCACTTTTTATAGGATTTGCATCATTTAAATTCTACATAGGTCTTTATCATTTTGAATTTCAATTTGTGATAGGAAACACATATTCATAAACACATGTTATTAACCATGTAATTAACATATTACTAATGTGTTAGTAATAATTAATATTAAATTATGTTGATTGATTTGCCTCATTTACAAAAGTTGATTGACATGTAAATGATGGAAAATGATGCCTTCAACATATATCAACCACATTTACTAATGTGGATGTGTTAGTATATAATTTTAACATGGTATGATATATCATTGTGTATAAAGGCATCTCCAATCCGGTATGGTAGAGATGTATAACATAATATAATGTCTCCAATCCAGTATGGTAGAAATGTGTACCATAATGTAATGTAATGTGATGTTGTGTAAAAATTCTGACTTGGTCAAAATAAAATAAAATAAATAATTGTTTTTATTATTTTTATTAATTTTTCTTGGATAGCTAAGGGTTAAGATGAATTTACACTCATGCTTAATCCAAAAATGCTCTAGAAATTCACTTTTCATGTTCAAATGACTTTGCAACACCCATAATGAGGTGATAATATCTCTAGTCTCCGAACAAATTCATTATTCATTTTAAATTAACAAAATATCTAATACTAACCATGATATGAGATTTGTATATAAACATAAAATGAAATCAAATGACTTTCCACCTAACCTAATTAGGTGGATAATATCTGTTGTGTAAAAAAGTCATTATTCATTTTAAATTAACAAAAATATATGATACTACCCATGATATGGGATTTGTATATAAATAACTAACTCAATATGAAAGTCATACTTTGAGGGATTTTTCAATATTGTAGTAGCTCCATGGAAATAGAAATATTGGCAACAAGACAAGGAGAAAGAAAAACTAAAACTAAAAATAAAGATACACAAAACTAAGTTATATTTAACCACTCTCTATGAAGTTTGAGTTATGGATTGACTAAATCCCACTCAAATCAACTTGTCTACACCTCAAAGTCATGCAGCTTAGATGAGACCTCTTTTGGTAACATGAAAACAAAAGTAGTCAAGTGATGCAAATGAAATAGACCAGCATAGATCCATCTTATGTACATATCTAACATGAGAGGGATCAAATTTGATCCATATTAAGTACAGATCTTACATGAAACAAGAAAAATAAGATATTTTCATCATTTAAATTGTATTTTTGAATGCTTAATCACCATGTATTTTTAAATGCTTAATCAAAATTCTATAAAAAATATCCATAACAATTTGATGATAATGACTCCTATTTGACTCTATCTTAATCTTAATGGGAAAACTATCTCAATCTTACATGGGAAAACTACCGTAAACACGGAACTTCGGAATTATAACAATATAGAATATTCATGAAAAGAGGAGGCAGATACCATAATACCAGCACAATATCAAGCACCCAAGCAATATCCCTGTAGAGATGAGAGATTCCTTAGGGTTTTAGGATTGATACTAAAAGCTGTACTGCTCGTAGCGAATGAAGCATTGGTCAACGTATTGAATCTGAGCACCGATGGCATCGTTGCAAATGCTCAAGATGGCGCTCCAGGCGTTATTAAGGCAATTGGTGCAATCAGACAGAGAGATGTCTTGACTGCACAGTGATTCCCCGTAGGCAGTGCCCCCGTTGTCTGCATCACACGATGTTTCGTACGCGTAATCGGAGGGGCTGACCCCCGTGTTTTGTACCAGATATGAGGAAAGGCATTCCAGACTATCGTAGAAAAGACTTCCGCTTGGGATTTTCTGGGTATTACAGTACCACACTGTGTTTGGACTCTGGGCGCCCACCACTGCAATCAGTAACGTTGCAACTAAAGCAAACGCAAATGCCCTGATCGCCTTGGCTGCCTGAAATGAAATAATATTACCTCTAACAATAACAATAATAATCTCCTCAAATGCCAATCAATCAAATTGTTATTGTGGTCTTTATTATTCTGATTCCAAGTGAAATCTTGATTTGTGTTATGTAAACTAGTTTTTGGACTATATATATATATATATATGGATTCAACACCCTTGAAACCCCTAGTGCACTCTGATTAAGCAGGATAAATTTCTATCAGATTTTAGAGAAATTTGACAAACCCGCTATAAAAACATCCAAAAAAACTCACTAAAAACAACTTAGACATAAACCTTAAAAACAAGAAAATAATATTTTATTAAATCCAAATTCTATGAAAAATATGCCTAACAATGTGATGCTAATGATTCCTATTCAACTCTATCTCAATCTTACATGGGAAAACTACAGTAAACACAGAAATTCGGAATTATAACAATATATAATATTCATGAAAAGAGGAGGTAGATACCATGATACCAGCACAATATCAAGCACCCAAGCAATATCCCTGTGGAGATGAGAGATTCCTTAGGGTTTTAGGGTTGATACTAAAAGCTGTACTGCTCGTAGTGAATGACGCATTGATTAACGTATACAAGCTGAGCACCGATGGCATCATGGCAAACGTTCAAGATGTTGCTCCAGGCGTTATTAAGGCAATTGGTGCAATCAGACTGAGACAAGCTTGGATCGCAGTGCCCCCGTTGTCTGCATCACACGATGTTTTGTACCAGATCTGCCAAAAGGCATTCCAGACTCTCGTAGAAAAGACTTCCGGTTGGGATTATCTGGGTGTTACAGTACCACCACTGCGATCAGTAACGTTGCAACCAAAGCAAACGCAAATGCCCTCATCGCCGCCATGGCTGCCTCAAATGAAATAATATCACCTCTAACAATAATCTCTTCAAATGCCAATCAATCAAACTGTTATTGTGCTCCTTATCACTCTGCTGAGGACGCCCCCAGTTTTATAGTCTTAGCGGGACATGGTAGCGTGGATACCATAACCTCTCTCAGGTCAACCATGATGGTGGTGTCACTCTTATTCAAATTCAAATTAACTAGAACACTAGTGAATCAAAATATAAAAATTAATTAAATATAAATTATTATTAATTTAATTATTATCTCCTAAATTAGTAATATATGTGATGTTAAGATATTTTCATATTGTTTAAATAAAATACGGAAAAATCGTAAAAGCTCATTAAAATTAATATTTTTTATTTTAATTAAATATTGTTTTTATGATTAATATAATAAAATTAATATATGTATTAAACATTTATATACTTAAAAATTATAAAACAATAATTTTAGTCATATGGATTTATTTTCATTAATATTTTTAACCATATGAATTTGCTTCATTTTACTATTGAGATATTTAGTTTGTAAAGAGATTTTGTTACAATATTGTGGGTCAATACCATGGTTCATGTATACCATATGCTCAAAAATCATAATTAGCTTAGTATGCAATATGACAATTTTTTAATTAATTATTTTAATTAAACACAAAAAAATAGCAAAACTACTTTGTAGATAAATATAAACTTTTCATTTGTGTATAATATTTTGAATATTCTAAAATCCCTAGAGTTTACTTAATGATTATTAATAAATAGATTAAAATTATGGAAGCCCTATTCCAAACTTCAATTGAATTGAAAGGGAAAAATTGGCATTACTGTACTTTGGAGATAAATCTAAACTTTTGATTTCTGTATACTCCTATGAATATTCTAGAATATTTAGTGGAGGTAAAATCACACCATTGATCTAACAATTGTTAATAATTAAATTAAAATTCTTTAAGCCCTATTACATAATAAACATGCATATCCACTTAATGACTAATAAACATGGATAAAAATCAAAATAATACATCATAATACTCCTTAGATTGCTCTCAGTTGCAAAGTATTCACGAGGAAAGGAAATGCATGAGAAACAACCAAAGATGAAGCTTATGCCCTCTATCCAGGTATTTAATAGCCAACGAAAAACATGTAACATTTCTCATTGTTGTTCTGGGAGACACCCTCCTTCTTAATCAACATTTGGTGAATAGTGCCTTTCCAAGGGGAAAAATGTTAGAAAGTCATATGCAAGGAATTAGGAAAACAATGGAAAGTTTTCTTCAATAGCCTATTTTCATGTTCTTTGTGATCTCAATAAAGACACAAATTTGTGTGTTAATGAAAGGTGTAAATTGAAATTGAAAAATCAATGGCTAAATCAAAATTTTTCCTATCTTTTACAGTTGAATAAATTGACTTTACACAATTATGAAAGACTCCATAACCTAAAATATACTTTTTGTTTTTATTTATATAACATGACATTGATTGCGCACCCATCACCGCAGAAAAGAGTAATACCATTAGAAGTAGAGCAAAGGAAAATGAGTTTATCCCATGACTACCTTAAATGAAATAATAACAATCACTACAAATGGAAAATGAAATAATTTCACCTCTAATCATCCTTTTTCAAATGGTGAGCGCACATTATTACAATGCCACTATTAAATAACACAGGTAGGGACATGAACCACACATTGTGGTTTCATGCCACAAATTCATTATTCATATTCGAATTCATTATTTCCTTCGTGGGAAATGGCTACGTGGGTAAGATAATGATGGTGGTTTTGTGCCACTATTAAATAATATAGGGAGGGACATGAACCACACATTGTGGTTCGGGCCACAAATTCATTATTCATATTCGAATTCTTATGATTTAAATTTTAGACATTCTTATTTCCTTAATGACGAGAAAACGTTGATAAAATCAAAATAATTACGTCATAATAAACCTCCTTTGATGGTTGGTAGTTAAAGTCGTAAAGTATTCCTGGGGTGATGCATGACAAACAATCAAAGATGAAGCTTATGAGATTTGCCACTAGATTTAGTAAGTTAAAGAGGAATATGTAACATCTCTCATTGTTTTGAGAGACTTACTCTTTAATCAACATTTGCTCAAATATCATCTCAAGGTCAAAACATTAAAAGCTATATGAAAAGAATTAGGAAAGCAATGAAAGTATTTTATTCAATATCATATCTCCATGTTTTCTCTAATTGATCTCAATAAAACATGGACTGATGTGCTAATGAAAGGTGTAAATTAAGGTTGGAAGATTTAAAAACTATGGCAAAATCAAATATTTTCTTATTCCTCACAACTAAATGGATTGGAATTACACAATTATGGAGTGCCACATTATCAATCAGTTATATAATGAAATGTAAAAAATGTGTTTTATTGGGTCAGCTTTGTAATGTATATACCTACAAAACCCTTTTTTTGTTGTAAAGTTTGGAGTCCCTCTAGAAAAACTTGTAGTATTGTTGGATAGGAGGGTTGAGGAATAATTTTTAAAGATATAGATATGTACTACATGAGAGATTCATTTCTTTCCACACGCAAACTTGCATATAAACTATGTCACAAGGTTAGTCGAGCTTTAACCTTGAGGTTCAAATTTTGGCGAACCTTAATTTTTTTTTAAAGTTGAGAGAACCTCATCAAACCTCATATCCATTGACCAAGTCCTTAGATCAAAACTCATGACCTCATGTCAAAGCTCAAGCTTGTATTTTATCTTTGCAATTTCCATGTTTGTGATAACATTTTTGATGTTTAGTCATGTTGATTTCTTACTATATATAT
>APFE030128150.1:19492-53926 GCA_000404065.3 Pinus taeda | reverse complement strand
CATTATATTTTTTTAATTATTGAATATAATAAAATAGCATAACTACTTTTAACATAAATCTCAACTTTTGATTTGTGACTATTACCATGAACATTTAAGAATAAGCTACTGAGTTTAAATCCCTACCATCTATTTAATAACTAGCACATCCATATAATATAAGCTAAAAGAAGATAGACATTAAAAAATTTACTTCATGATACATATCACATTGCCAAAATAATAAAATAAATAAATAAATCAATAAAAAAATATCTAAATTATACTCTATTTTAATTTACTATTATTATATTAATTATAAAACAAATTAATATGAGTTAAACATATAAACATTTAAAAAAATGCATAAGAAGATTCTTAACCATGGAGATTCACCTCCACTTTACTTACTAATACCAATTGCTTAAAAAACTATAACTCGTGTTCATATGGAAATTTTTTAATTAATTAGTTTAATTTAGCGAAAAAATTGCATAATTGCATTCTAGATAAATGTAAACCTTCGATTTCTGATTACTACTAAAAATATTTTAGAATAGTCCTACCATCCACCAAATAATTGTTGATAATTAAACAAAAAGTATGGAATACATATTCTGAAATAGACACCCTATTGACATAATTATTAATAATTAAATTATAATTTTGGAATCCCTATTCCAAAATAAATACACCTGTTGGAGTACCTATTTTTGAGTACGGCTTCCAAAATTTAAATTTAAATTTCTTAATTAATAGGTGCAATGATATGAATTTCACCTTTATGGAATATTCAAGAATATTATGAAATGGGTTATGATTTTTTGGGGCATGTTGTATTGATAAATTATGGTGTTGTAATAAAATATAACTAGCAATTGCACGAGATGTTGCAAAGGAAACACTGTAATGCATATCATATGGAAGAACATAGATGAATATAGATGTGATATGTTATGCGATCTAGATGTTGTCAAGTTTAGAACTATTCCCTTGAGCCATTTCCCACTTCTTGTGCCTGTCTACTCCAAGTCGCTTATAATGCATGTCTTGACTTTAATGAAGCACTTCAAAATAACCTTTCGAAACTAATCATTTTCAAGCATGCATAATTTCATAAGAGTCGTCACAATTATACTTCTTGATTAATATATTCATAGACATTTTTTCTTACCATCATCAAAATCATCACGTTTTCTATGCACACTTATAGTGCATCCATTCTCTTCCTTAGCTTGCAACTTTCTCTTTTGTTTAGCTACTTAGGTTAGTAAATGTGTTTACTATATTTCTATCTTGAAATTTTGCAGGCACCCTAAAGGAACAACTTGCTTCTTTTAGACCACCTTTGGAATAGCTTTGGCCGCAAAAGGAAGAGAGGATCAAGCAATTTTTGGATGTTCAGGTACAAATTCAAAGTATTTGTTGAGAAATTTCTGGAAAATTGCAACTCAATGAAGTTATAACTCCAAAACCTGATGATCAGAACTTATCATTGAAAAAGTTTGATGAATTTCCTCTATAGTTTCAAGAACTTCAAAGAGAAAATGTGATATTTCTTAGTAGATTTGGTCCATATGCATTTTAATTTGTTTTGAAAATAAGATTATCATTTGTTATATATTCCCTTATGGTCTGGACTTGGAATTTGGTTTAGAAATCATCTTTTAGCTTCTTTTTCATTGATTTAGTTAAAGTTGGAAGGGGTTATAATTATTTCTAAGTTAAATGAGACAATGACAAATCCTTTTCATTTGATCTAAACATACATAATATGGGATTTAATTATAAGCTAGATTGTTTCTTGGTACTTCACACTTTAATTAATAATTGCAATCACTGGCAGAGTGATCAGATCCACAAGGTTCTTGATTAAGGTAATATTGTACGTGATCTTTGCCTTGTATTGGGGATGGACTTTTTTAATATCGTTATCGAAGATTCACTTTAAAAAGGTAAATGAAGAGTCAGCCCTATATTTAATGGAATGTCTAAATTAAATGTGAGATATCAAACTCAAAAACAATTGAGTTGACAATGGAGCAAGCAAAAATCACTTTAAAAAAAATTACACAATGGATTGGTAACCTAGCATAAAGACATAATTTATAATATTAAAAATACCATTTATTAAAATTTTATCAATCCTAAAATAATAATTCATGTGATCCCTCACACATGAAGATGAATATTGCATTGGACTTGCATGAAAAAGTCAGGTAAAGTGTGGTTTGAAACCCAATATTATTAGCAGTTGTTTACTTAAAAAAATATGAGTGGTTCAATTATTATGGTTACAAGTTAAAATTAACAATATTACAATCTTCACATTGGATACTCACAACAACCATGGGCTACAAGGGATGTCAACCCTTGGAGTCATTGGTTTTAAAATTAAAACCCAAATCATTCCAACGCTAATTTATTTGAATTCATAAATGTTTGGATTTGCACAGTTTAGAGCAAATGGGTTTCCAATATATTTATTTTATTCACCAACACATATTAGGTGATTCGGTGGGGATTTGGTCAAAAGGTATTAGCAATGAGACATTGGCTAGGCTAGCCAGAAAAATGCAGATGTTAAAGGAGGAGAAGAAGCAGAGGTTGCAAAAGGTAAAGCGTTTATTCTTAAAAAATAGATTTTCTTCTTGATTCCCACATGTTATTCTGAAGTATTTATTTTTGCATGATATAATTTATATATTATATAGAAATACCTGGCCAAGAGACACTACCGAGCAGAGAGACTATGCTCGTTAGTCTGGATTCATGTTGAAGTGTTATTCAGAGTATATCATTATACATGTGTAAGTAATCTTGACCATATTTAACTCAAGAACCATGTGTTATATATTAGAAAATAATATGTTGAGAGGATTTCCTCAAAACGAGGTGTAATCCAGTGCCATTAGATATGTTATAAAACTAGAAACATTTGAAGTTTGTGGTACCTACAAATCAAGACACAGTTTTAGTTTGTAGGGTTCAATTTTTATTTTTATTCTTTTATTTCTATTATCTAGTGTTCTAGTTAGAATCCATATTTCTATTTGGTTGTATATCATTCGGAAAAATTCAATGTTTCATCACTTTTTGGGATGGGAAATGGCAGGGATGGCGACGGGTCTCTGGGATGCCCGAAGTCATCCCCAATCTTTTCGGGGAATGGCATGTTGATGATTGCAATAATACCAATAATCATACATTATATTGGGTTGCCTCAAAGGGCATTGAATCAGTTCTATGGTCACTTCAGCCCCCTAAAATTATAGATTAGCCATCTTCAAATCAATAAAGGAAGCTTATAGATTACCATTTGCTCTCCCTTTCTTTGCATTCACCTACATCCTATTTTTCTACTACTAATAATAATATTACAATAATAACATATATTAAATAAATATTTAAAAAATTAGAATTCACCATAAACATTTGTAGCTTCTCGTAAGCACAATAGTATGCACTTTTTAGTATTATGCATGGCCCTTACACATGCTAATTCTGAAAGAGGTTGGGAAATTAAGAAAGGGACAGAGTGGCATTCCATTATTGACATTAGGTAATGATTCAAATGTATTTTGGCTTTAGAAAACTCAAGTGTAGCAATTTTCAATTTGTAATAAGTTTCATGAAGGGTATATGAGATGAAAGTTATCTCTATAACATCTTCTCTTTCCTCATATTTCTTTCTTCCCTTATGAAATTTATGTCAAAATAATTCCTTTCTCTATATGTTTGGTTGATTTTTACAATTGTGTTGAAGCCACTGCTAAAAGCTTTGGGATTGGGATATATGTGAATCTAAAAATGAGAAGAACAAGAGCACTGATCACAAGGATTAGACCTTTAGGATGTTGCATTTCATGGTCTGTTGACATAGAGGATCACCAAAAATTGAAATCAAAGCTCGTCATACAAAACCCATGTTTTGAGATGCAACTTGTACAGGTTTGGTATAATATGACAAAAAATGGATGGGAAAGGTTATCACATTGTCCAATCAATAATGCCCATTGTCAAAATGAAAGATACATGAAAAGAACATCCATAAAATATGCTCGGAACTCCCTTAAATTCTATGTGTAATGTCCCCAAAATCTGCCCAAAACATCACTAAAATCATCCCAGAACGTATTCAGAACTGCCAGCAAGTGCCTGAGTCCCCAACTACGACCCTAATAGTTCTACAATGTTTCTTAGGGGTCCCCAAAGCCCTAAAATTTCACAATGTTGGGTATGATTCCCCATGCAACATAGGATAAATGTAAATTTGTCCAAGAAATTATGCAAGTCCTCAAAGCTTTTCCTCGAAATTTGGGTATGAGTCCCCATGTAACCGAGTTCTCAATTTGACAAACACTTGTTTCCATTTTCAAAGCCTAAATAACAATATTAAAGACGACATCATTAACAAAGTTGTTAATTTGACAAACACATGTTTCCATTATCAAAGCCTCAAGCACCATATTAAAGACTACATCCTTAATTGATTTGTCAATTCGACCAACACCTTTTTCCATTGTCAAAGCCTGAAGCACAATATTAAATACTGCATCGTTATGGTTAAGTTGTAGATTACTGTTAGGCGGATAAATCCCTCTTACTGACAAGAGGGCTCTCCCTAGATCCTAAAGGAAACTAGAAACAAACATTCAATCAATCTAATTCCTTCCCTAAATATATATTTTATTAAATCATAAGCTAAAAAGGTGAAAGATGGAAATTCATAACTTATTATGACATGCTTGATGAAGACCCCCCTTTCTACTTCAATTCAACTCCTCCGTGCTTGAATCTATACCTGCACATATGCAAAAAACAAAGGATCAAAGGCATATGCAACATAAATGATTCAATAATTCAAACTAGTGATCAAGGAGACTAGTAACATGCGTCATTCCAATGGAAAAATATAAATAACATCATTCCAATGTTCAAATTTAATAACATAAACCATCCATGAAATTCATCAATTAACTCATTAAACAATGAAGTGAGAATAAATTCTTGTTTGTAAATTTCAAAAACATAAAGGAGCTACAAAGCCTATGCCTTGATGTTGTGAAGCTCCTCCCATTGATCTCAATCCCCTCTAAGAATGATAAGCTCTCCAGCTTGTCCCCCCCCCCGCATAAACTTACTCTTTGGAGCCTCCCTCAATTCCCCCACCTATGGCTTGATTAATAGGCCAAAAGGACATTGTTTTAGATCCTTAGTCCATGGAAGAGATCCACTAAAATAAGGATGAGAGCTCCTTCAACAATGGCAATTAGTTCCATAAAAAATGAGGTTAGTTTGAACAAACATGAGTTTTAGGCTTTTTGCTGGGAATGATTCGCCCAATAATTCTTCTAGATCTCACTTTTTTTTTTTTTTTTTTTTTATTCAGTTGTGTATTATATAGTGGTAGATAGAGCACAATTATGCACTATTCTCAGAGTTAATTCTAGCTAATGCACAAGAATATCTAGGAAAATCAACGTAGGTGATACTTGACAAGGTGTGAAAACTATTTTTCCAAATTTCCCATCTTCTTCAAGATATTTTTGTTTGTTGACTTGCAAGGGAGTGCTTCATGACACTTGGATGGATGGTGAAAGATTTAATTTTGATGATCATTTTCCTAATGTGACAAAATGATGTGCAACAGATTGTCCCCTAAAGTGAAAAGTCAAAAATATTTGAGGACTAAAGTGCTTTATCATATCAAGGATTGGATCAGAGATCATGCTTAGAAACCTACAACAATCAATCAAGGATTACAATGCAATATAATAATCATCACTGAGGTAGGCACTCCCATAATCAGAGTAAATATAACTCAATGAATCAACATCGTAATACGTCATGTTAAAGTAGATATAGGATGGACGTAGCCATCAAACATAAAACTCTTTGTATAGTCATCAATACAAAATTCCTTGCAACCTAGATGGATGAAACTAGATCCAAGGTATTGATTTCCATCTCTCGATCCATAGTACGAATCTCACCATCTGATTAAATGTCTTGAAGTCAAACATGGTAGAAACCACTTGATTACCAGTCAAAGATGTGAACTGTTAACAATTGTGAGATAAACCACCAATAATGACAATGGCTCTCAATGTATTTCGAGTACAATATATGAAGTTTGAATAGGTGATCTAAAGTTGAACACTCATAGAATCGTTTGATCGAAGACCAACGATAAGAACCTATCTTCGAAGGCAAGAACACTGTCATTAAGGCATGCAGGCTTTAGGGTACTGAAGGTATCTAGATCAAATTCCTAGACTTGGAAGCATTTGACTCAACATTAATAACGAGAACCAACTACAATCTTTCAATAAGGTTCGATTAACTGTGAGACGAATGGATTTTCCAACCCGAACATATATGTGATGGAGTGTAATTTTCAAGAGCGACATACTACCTAAAATACAAGAAACGAACTTTTCTTCTCAATTTTCCCCCACCATTATTGCAAGTACCTCTTTATTTTTTACAAGATTGAGGAGGATAACATATGTTTGTCTTGTAAGCTCATCCTTCGGATGAGTCAATCCTAGTATATTTAATGACCCCAAGAAGGAATGATTCGGTCTCGTTATTCTTAACGTGTCCTGTACTATTTAATTTTATGAGTCCAGTAAAGGAATAACTCAATGTCATTTTCTTTCAAGAGATTGAAAAAGACACAAAAAGGAAACACATTCATTTCTTTTACCGTAAAATTTTAACAAGCCTGAAGAAAGTAAAGATCGATGTTTTCACTTTTACGGAGTCAGAATAAAAACATAACCCTATCATTTTCTTTTTCATAAATTTAGTCTCTCGGATCAGAAAAAGGATAAAATAATACAAGAGAGAACTCTATTGACCATAATTAGCCAACATATACATTTTTTGTAAATAGTTCAGTTCAATCCTTAAAAGGGGTAAACTTATATTGAGTGGACGATTGTTCATTTACTTTTACAAGTTCTAACAATCAAGTGATCAACAATATTTTCATGTTTTGAGAGGCTAAAAAAGGGCTTAAAAGAGGACTCTATTGTTTCGCTTTTTCATAAGTTTAACCAAGTTTGAAAAGGTGATCAAAATATACTCATCTTACCGACATTCAATTTAGTTAATGAGCAGGAAATGACGGAAAGAACTTGGCATTTTCATGTATGTTTTACGAGCATAAAAATATAACAAAAGAATCTTGGGATTTTCATGAGTTTAACGAGTCTTGAAAATAATAACCGAAATGGAATCATGATAGGTTTCATTCTCACACAACCTTGAAACAAAGCAAAATTGTGCTTGAGGGTGGTTTCATTTTTACACAAGATTGAAACAAATAAAATTGTGCTTGAGAGTGGTTTCATTTTTACACAAGCTTGAAATAAATAAAATTGTTCTTGAGATAAGTTTTCATGCCCCCGTCATAATGAATGCAAGGGAAAATGCCCCCAAAACTCTGTTTCATTCACCTAGGTAGACTACTCATTACGAATAGGTGGACAAAATGAAGCCATGTTTACAAGATCAGAAAGCATCGACTCAATATTTATGAGATCTAGTCAAAGACTCAACTCAAATAGAGGAGGATTTGTTTCATTTTGTAACGCGCTTGACATAGGAAAATAACAATGCTCATGGGTACTGTGTCATTTTTTAACAAGGTTGACATAGTAAAAGAACCATCCTCATATAACCTATTTCATTTTTTAATGAGGTTGATATAGGAAAACAAGCATCCTCATAAGGACTTGTTTCATTTTTTTAAATGAGGTTGACATTGTAAAAGAACTATCCTCAAAAGGACCTGTTTCATTTTTTAATATGGTTGAAAGAGTAAAATAACTATCCCCATAAATATTTGTTTCATTTTTTAACAAGGTTGACACAGTGACACAGTAAAAGAACTATCCTCATAAAGTATGCTTCATTTTTTAACGAGGTTGACACAGTGAAAGAACTGTCCTCAAGATACCTATTTCATTTTTTAATGAGCTTGGCATAGGAAAAGAACCATTCTCATAAGACCCCGTTTCATTTTTTAACGAGGTTAAGATAGTAAAAGAACCATCCTCATGTACAAGTTTTTCCATGGATTCCAAATGGAAGAAACACATGTCAAGGGACACCCCTTGATCATGGCTTCCAAAATGTATTCCACAGATGGAAGAACAATTCTCTGGAAGGAACACATGTCAAGGGGATCAATAGGGATAAGACAATCATATTAAAACCCCCCCATTGAATTTTTAACCATGTCATTTACTGGATCTAAGTCAAAAGAAGTCGAGAAGACAGTGAGAGGCTCGCTTGCATCGGTAACTAAAAACATGGGACTAGTTGCCAAATAGTTAACCCGTAGCAGGGTAGGTACCACTTCCATATAAGGAACATGCAAGGATGATGGATGACTGGTAGTCGAAGAAATATCAACGTATGAAAGATGATCAATCGTCACAATGTTTCCATTGTGAGGGAAAGACATCGTGTGAAAGAGGGTGGACACAACAACTTTCATGGCATAGACATAGTCTTTCCCAAGGAGAAAATCGAAATCTAAGGGACCTTGGACCACCATAAAACCAATACAGACAATTTTATCTTCCAAGGTAATAGGTAACTTCGGAACGACCACTAAAGGTTCACTAATGGTTATGTTAAAAGCTAACAGATTCTATGTAACAGGCAGGAGCTGAATGGAACCCAAAGGTTACCAAGAAGTCGAGGATAAAATACTAACATAAGCACCTTCATCTACATTTGTGTGATGCACATTCTTACCATAAGTATTCACAATGATTTGGAAAGGGGTGGACGAAGGAAGACGAGGTTCTGTAAGCCTACTCCAATCAAAATAAATAGCCTCATTAGTTGGATGGGGTTCAAAAGCAACAGATGAAATGCCCCCATGTGTAAAAGAATATGAGGTAACATGAAGAACATGAGTGGTATTAAGTTCACTCTCTAAAGGGAGAATGGGATCGACCAAATATGGAATCGATTCTACCACTTGGTCAACAAATAGTCCATCAACTTGAGTGATACATGTTTCACCCTCCAATGGAAGAGTGGATTGACTATACATGGATTTAGATCAATCACTTTGTCAACTCATGGCATATGGGGAGAAAGTTCATGATAATGATTTGGAATTTGCTTTTGTGAAACAATAAGTTTTTCCAACAATTTTGAGGCTTCATCCATGTGAGGGGAAAGGTGACTATGATGAGTCTCTTTGCATAACATACAAGGAAACCTAACCTTGATCTTTTTCCCTGGAACCTGAGAATCATTGGTTGATGAATCAATGGTAAGTTTATGAGAATTATTTTACCATACATCCAAAACCTTAGGAATATCGGGACAATTGATAAGGAAGTGGTCACCCTTAAAAGGCTTGCACGGGTATTTTGGCTTACGATGCATTATAGAAATTCCCTCAACATTACCAATACTTACGACCATGGTTGGTTGGCTGACTACTTTCTTATCTTGCTTCTTCTTCTTATTCCCTTTCTTCTTCTTCTTAGTCACTTGGTTACTAGCATCAAGGATTTTACTAAGCGAAGAAGAAGAAAGGGAGAATGACATGTTGGATGAAGAAGGTAAAGGGTCAACAGTAGGTTGGTGATGTTGAGATGGTGAACTCGGTTGAGGTGAAAAACGCGGTTGAGATGGAGCAATTGGAGTATTTGGAATTAAAGAAGTTGAGAACAACCATACATGTAAACCTATCGTGAATCCGATAAGTGACAATGTAGCCATATAAGGAGGACCGACATTTGCAAAATTAGGAAAAGGATTAGGATTCTCGTTAAAAGGGAGGTATTTATCGGTAAATTCTGGCATTTTTCCCATTAGATTCAATCCAAATAAGTTTTGATTATTAAAATTAAATAATATTCACAATCCACACCTAAGGTCTTGTAAAAAGTAAAAACAAGCAATGTAACACACGTTAAAAATATAGGGATTCAAACAATACAAACTTCCTTTCACAAAGATCAATAATTACTATTTGGTGATGAAATCCAATGTCGCAGAGATAAAAGTGAAAATCTTTATAGATATGAGTGTTTGGAACCAATTATCCTAACAACCTACTTAATGAAAAAGTCTGGTGCAAGTAACTTTTGTTATGCCATCTCGAGCAAATATTGCCCTCCGTAAATTCCAAGTGAGTCTGGTCAACGTATGCTCTAGGTACAATAGGACCATCCCTCTACTGTCACCTTGGATAATAGCCCTAGCATTATGGTCACTACGGTTACTAACTACAACAATCTTGCCTAGGGGGATAGTCGTAAATCATACATACACGCAATGGTAGAGTAACAAAGCTCAATCCCCTTGAAATCTCATCAACATGGTTAACTGGAGATTTACTTTCAAGTGACCCCAAGTACATTTTGACACCATTGTAATATGTGTAAATCACTCTATCATAGCTAATGAAGTGGGTATGATCATTTCACTAGATCCGACATGATCTCATGCTTAACTCATGTTTTAGAAGAGTTGCTCGGAGAAAAACTGAAATGATTGGATTTCTCTCCTTAACTCAAGATTCTATTATTTTTCTGTATCTTTGGAAAGTTTACTTCCTTCCCTATTCCAAAGCCCTACAACCTAATCTATTGTAGCTGGAAAGAGCCCTAAAAATAATAAGAAATCTAGATGAATTTTATTAATATTGTGTTATTAAGTTGTTATTTACTCAAAGGGTAAATGGACATGAAATAGATGGTATTTTGAATTGACTTAAAACTCTAATGCATCAAATATGAAATTTGTAATCTTTTCATTTTGGTGAATTATAGCTAGAGTAAGTAACGAGGTTATTGTTTAAAATATAAACTCTAGAATGCACCACTTCTAATTTTTCAATGCAATTCAAAGCTCTAAGTTGCAAACCACACAATCTAATATATGCACAATTTGTTTGAAAGCTATGCAAAAGTAATCTATGCACAATTTTCATGAACACTATGCAAATGTAATCTATGCACAATTTCCGTTCAGGAAATGAGAATTCTAACCATGCAAATGTAATCTATGCAAGATAATTCTTCAAAACAAACACAAGATGATTCCAAATAAATTAAAGAACAACAATACTATTTCCTTTCACTAATGCAACTAAAGAACCAGTCAAGTGTAAGTAAAGCAAATTGGGTGAAAATTCCAAAGATAAAAAATAATGGCACTCAAAGGAGATTAACACTCAAAAAATGTAAAGAAACTGAGACAAATATTTGAGCAATGACCAAAGGAAATCAAATTCAAAACACTCAAAGAAATCCTTAAAATGAAAATCCCTGAGTGAATGTCATGAAATCAACTCTTAAATTGTAATTATAATTATACCTCATTACCGGAATAAAAATGACTTCAGTTTTCAATGTAGCATAAGACTCATTTGGTTGCTACAAATCATGCTTCCACTTCACAAGTACTTATGCTATCTTCCTCTAAGCCTAAAATTGATGTTTTGGTGTCTACACAAAGTAATGATTATGGTAATCTGTCGTCGTCATCGAACAAACAGGCTTTAGATCAACCAAATAATTCGACTTCAACTTCATCTGATCCTATTCCACCACCTATTCCACCACCTATTCCACTAGAGTTAACAATAAAACCACATAAAAGACTTGTACATAAGTCTACATTCAACCCTGGAGCTTGAGCGGAGCAAAATTATAACATAGTAGAAGATTTGGCTCAGTCACCTTCTTCTATCTCAACACTTGAGGTGCTTCAAAACTATCCCTCCCAAAACTAAGCTTTATTGTGAGCAATTGGTGGAATTGATCCAACAGTTTCAGTCTTGTGGTTTTTAAACATGTGGGATATACGCCATAATTACCAGCTCAATTATCTTTCTTGATCCAAGTAAAGGCTTTGATTAAACTCATTCACTTAACCATTTTTGACAAGGGTGCATCTACTTTTATTATGTCAATGAGTTGTTGGAAAACACTTGGCTGCCTGCCTTTGTCACAATCAACTACAACGCTAAAAGCTTTTGACGGTTGCACTTATACGCCTTGTGGAATTTTAAGTAAACCACAGATAGAACTAGGGGGAAAAATTGTAACTATTGAAGTTGAGATCGTTGACAAACCCCTTAACTACAACATTTTGCTAGGAAGAGGTCCGTGAACTAATGGAATCTGTCCAATAGCCTCTGAACTAGAGGCAATGAAACCGAGTTGATCAATTGTTGTGATTCCACCTTTAAGAGAGAAATCGATCATACGCAAGTATGTCAAAACCACAAGATCCACAGCATAAACCCAAGAAGATGGGACTGAACATCTAATCTATTATTTGAGTCACAATCTCAAAGATACAAAAGTTAATTACTCTTATGTTGAAAAGCTAGCTTTGGCTATTGTTCAAGATGTACAGAGATTTCACCACTATATCCTTCTCTGAAGTACCACTGTCATTTCGGATTGCAACCCTATGACATACATTTTGTTACGTTAGTTGTTGGGGGGAAAATATTCGAAATGGATCGTCATTTTGTAGGATTTTGATTTGGAATTCATCAAATCCAAATCAAATAAATCTCTAGTCATCGCCAAGCTTCTTTGCGACCTTCCCTCTACCGATATTGATTCAACAACAGAACCATCAATTCTAGATGAGTCTCTTTTTCTAATTTCGTCATCTGACCCGTGGTATGGAGATATATTGATTTATCTCCAAACCCAAACTTTTCGGCGTGATACCTCTCACTCGCAAAAGAGACGTATTCGTTACCAAGCCAAAGATTATCTGATCATTGGTGACATTCTTTACCATCATGGTATCAATACAAATTTACGGAGGTCCCTCACTCATTAGGAAGCCGAGAAGGTTTTGAATGGTAACCATTCTAGTGCTTGTGGTGGAAATTTATCTATTTATGCTACTACACAAAATATTCTCCATGTTGGTTACTTCTGGCCAACTATATTCAATGATCAGATTATTGTTGTTAGAAATTGTCATGCTTGCCAGATTGTTAATCAGAAAACATGATTAGCACCTGCACCAGTGCAACCTATCATCGTTGTTGGACCATTTTCAAAATGGGGCATTGATTTTATGACATGTAACCCTACCTCAGGTGGGGGGCGTGGGTATATTATTGTCACCATGGACTATTTTATGAAATGAGCTGAGGCCATGCCTACATTAAACAACAGCGGTGAGACGACTGCGCTTTTTTTCTTCAACCATGTGGTTACAATGTTTGGTGTACCACAAGCTATAACTACAGATCATGGTTCACATTTTTGCAACCATATGATGACTGAATTGACTGCCAAGTTAGGAATTTCACATGATAGTTCTACTCCTTATTATCCGCAAGCTAATGGACAAGTTGAGGCCATCAACAAAATCCTTAAGAGAATGCTTCAATTAATGATAGGAGTTCATAAAAGAAACTGGCATTTCATCCTTTACTCGGATTTGCGGTCTCACCGAACCTCGGTAAATACTGCAACTAGATTCACACCTTTTCAATTGGTGTATGGTTTGGAGGCAATATTTCTTGTACAATGTGAAATTTTTTCATTAAAATTTGTGATTGACCTATTACCTAACACTTCTGAAGAAGAAGCATGTTTCTTAGAGCTCATCCATCTAGATGAAACAAGTCGTGAATCTGGTTTGGCTAACGAAGCACATAAGAAGTGAATAAAGGCGTAATATGACTGAAATGTCAAGCCTCACATTTTCTTAGAAGGAGACCTAGTCTTGCTTTATGATCAGGAAGCTGATAAACTAGGAGTAGGGAAATTTGAACCATTATGGATGGGCCCCTGTATTGTCAAGCGTGTTTTTTCAAAAGGTGCTTATGAGTTAGTTGATTATGATGGAATTCCACTGTCGCAGCCCCATAATGGATTGTATTTGAAACATTACTATGCTTGATTTTACGTAGTAATAAGCATTGCATGTTATAGCTCTGATACCACTTGTTATAGATTTGATATGAAAATATAAGATAATGCAAATAAACCTAGAAATAATATGAAATGATTCTTTATTGATCAAACCCTTAAGGTAGGGCAACACCATACATTCACTCCTTAAGGAAGGAGAACACTCCACAAGCCATATTCCTGTTCATACAATAATCCTTCACAATTCCTTGACCTCCTCCATGTGGAGTGTCTAGCCTCTATATAGGCCTCATACATGCAATACCATGGATCATTACCATGGTTCCCTCATACCATCCACTAATACCATGGGCCCATTACATTATTACTAACTAATTGTGGTCCCTTACATGATATGGGTTAACCACCTTAGTTACTACTATGGCCCATCCCATTATTACATTATTACCTTGCGTACCTCCCTTTGTACCCCATATTACCCCCCCTAGGTATATAACATTGCATATATGCTTTGTTTGCATGTGTGTGTTATAGTGTGACTTTTAGAGGTTTTATGTGGTTAGGTAATCCAATTTGCATTTGTTGTAGATTTCGGAATATTTGGAACCATTTGTTGGTTATGATGATGGTGCTAGTCGTAGTATGCAGAACCTATCTTCTGCAGCATGGGCCATATTTGCTCGAGTGGTGAGTTAGTGAGTTTTCAAGGGATTTGTATTGGTCGTTCTATGAACAATATTGCTGAGTATAGCACATTGATCAAACTCATCTCTAATGTCATTTCACTTGGCATTCGTCGAATCATCATTAGGTTGGACTCACAACTTGTCGTACTGCAACTAACAAATGTTTATACCGTTTGAAATCCAAAAATTTATCGTATGTTACTTAGAGTTTGTTTCTTGGAAAGACATTTTGATTACATGCAATTTCAACACATTTCCAAGAACTTTAACACATTAAATGATTCATTAACAAACTACGTGTTAAACAAACATTTATGACACATGTAAAGTAAATTTTTCAATTCATATCAATAGTTTAATAGGATTTCACATAACCATATATAAAAACACTCAAAGTAAAAAAAATAGATAGATGTTTTAAAGTTCTTACAAAATTTGTGTCCATGACATGTTGGTCATCTGACCTCGAAATTCAAAATGCATATAGAAAAACATCCTAAGTAGACCTAATGATGCTTATGATAACGGGTCGCAGCTTGAGCTATCATGTGTAATAGCCTCATCCAATGGCTAGGTACACCAATAGTGTGGCATTGTAGTCTCATCGGTAACTCCTCATTCCGGATATCCAGAATACTGAGTGTGAACCCCTCTATATGATCCTGCAACTCTGCCAGTGTCTCGGTCAAATACAAATCCCGGAGAATTTCTCTTCCGACATTTCTCTGCACTAGTTCACTCGCCTCCTGTTGATGACCCATAGGTCGAACAATACCAAAATTTGCATGCATGAGAAAATTTTTAGTTTAGTCTTGGAAACATTAAAAACATAAAAAAAATGTAGAAACTTAAAAAATTAAAAACAGTTGGTCAAAACAATTTACCTATATCACCCCATTGGGCACCCACTCATAACCTCAAATCTAGATCTCCACAAAATTCCGTCCCTGCATATGGGTGCTCCTCGATGACAAGGTGTTGTCGACTGAGCCAACTGAAGAATGCAGGAGGAAATGAGATTGATGATTGACCAGCATGTCGAGCCATCAACTCAACCCATCTCTGCATCAATGGATCTCTAAAACCAATCAAACTTATTGATACATGCTGAGGTTGCATCAATGGAATTATCTCTAAGGTAAAGGCGATCAAGATTGAACCATAGCTGAAATTCTTCTTCTTGCCGCTCTTTACCTTGGTCAGCTACTCTTTCATCGAAGAGAGAACTACCTCACACCAGTTAAATGTGGTTGGATCAAGGAACTCAAGTACAAACTGGATATATTATCTGTTCTCCAGATGAAGTGTCGCACTACTTGCCAACTTTGTGATAGTGAAAAGGACTTTCTTAAGGGAAAATCACGGACGTCCCTGATGTTGATCTTCCCATCCTTGCTAGGTTCTGTACCTGGCTGACATAATTGTCGAATGTAGTCCCTCATTGATTCACCTCCACGGGCCGAAATTGAAAGCGATATGGGGGCACCATGTCTCGACAATCCTATAAGGAAGCAAACATCATCAATCAATATAGGGAGCACTTTTCCCCCTATATGAAAAGCCTGATCCATTGGATCCTATGAATGAACTAGGAACTGCAATAGTTCTAGCTATTTTATCATCCCATACAACTTGAAGTATTTGAGTAACCCACAGTCTCTGAGGGCCTCAACTATACCTGGATCATTAAGGGAAACCATATCTTGTTCTTCATGCTCTCTTTCTCGCCAAGTAATAGTCATTCTGATCTGATGAAAGCCTAAAATAAAAGCATAAGCTTAGTTAGGATCCATTTCATGCAAAAAATTGAAGAGTTTTTGGGTGAAACGGGAGAAAAAATTTTCTCAACTGAGCCCAGGGTAGCCCAGGCCTTGAGATAGTGCACTTCAGAGCAAACACCCTTAATTTTGGGTGCATTGTAGCATAGCTTTCGATGTGATAAGTTGCGTTGATCCAAATGTGAAGTCTATTTACCCTAGGTACCCCAAAACCCTAAAAAACTTGCCTAAAATTGCAAAACAATGGACTTAAATGGAATAGAAAAGGTAGATCTCCTATGTGGTCCTTACGGCGCGAAAAATGATCCACAGAATGTCTCGCAATCAACTGCTGAAGTTTGAGGTTAAAAACTAGTTCAGAGCACAAAACTGAATGGTAAATATCAAATGGTGAAAATGACTTGGGTAAATCCTTGTTTTATGGTTATTTCATGTCATTTAATGAATAAACTATAGTGTTTTACCCATTTTTAACAATGAAACATGTAAGTTTAATTTGTTTGGTGTTTCTTTGAACATATTAATAGCTGATACAATGAATTTGACATGCACGATGGTGAATTGTACTTTTGACCATAGAGCATTCTTTTATCTCTTTTTCGAGATCTGTTAAACATCAAGAAAGGAACCCCCCTAGAGTCCTCTTTAAGCTCTTTTCAGACTCATGAAATATGAAAAGATTGTTGAGCGCTTGTCCTTTTTCAGCTTGTTAATGAATTAGAAACAACATCTACTCTGTATAAGTTTAACCCTTTTCTCGATTGAGATAGATTATTTACGAAATAGGAATACGTTGATCGAACATGGTCAATAGGTTCTCTCTTGTATTATTTTATGCTTTTTCAGACTTGAGAGACAAACTTACGAAAAAGAACTTGTGGAGTTTTCTTTTTGTCCCTTTTCAAACTCTCTAAACATGAAAAGGACTGAGTTCTCATTGTCGTTAAACTTGTTAAACATCAAATAGTGAAAAACTTGTCCATCATGACAAGACTGAGTTTCACCTTCACTATGCTCGTTAAAACATCACATAGCAATGTATTCACTCGAAGGGTAGAATTATACTACAAGCATATGTTATCCTCCTCAATCTTGTTAAAAAATAAAGAGGTATTGGTCAGCAATGACTGGGAAAAATGGGGAAAGGGATAAATCACTTTATGGTAGCAAGTCACTCTTGAAGATGACACTTTCACTTCATCTCTCTAACTATTTGGGTAGGGTTATCTGCTTGATGGATATCATACCTATGGTATATCACACCATCCATCACTTTGGTTTTGGGTCAATGCTGCCAATTCATTTAGTGTCACCGACATGTTTAAAAGAAGTCATTCAGTAAAACACATCCTTTGCAATACTCATAAACCTTCATTTTCATGACCGCCATTCTTGAACCTTGTGTCATCAGTCACATTTCATCTCCAAAATAATTACACTCATTTCATGTCCATTGATGTGGGATATATCAAGGACCTCCTGTGACGAGTCGCTTCTTATCGACATCAACACATTATCCAAGAAGTTGACTTAGAAAAACCCTTCCAGTACCTTGGGGCTTGCATACATCAATAGCAAGTTTCTCGCTTTTGGCGACAGGTTGACATCACCGGCCTTAGACCGAAAGACTTTGTATGGTGTTCGACATCAAAACATTTATTCACGCCATGTAGAATGTATTGCAGTGCCTTGAGAATCATTATCATTATCGGTGATCTCTCTCGTGTTTGTTAACAACTTACATCATTGGCTGGTAATCAGACAGTGTCTTCCCATGTTCGACTTTAGATCACATATTCACATGGTTAGACTCATACTTAAGCGAACGATTGGACAAGATAGAAGGTCCCAGATCTATTTTCATCCATTCGGGTTGCGAGTTCAGGAGAGTACTAAATCATATGTATGATGGCTTTACGCATATGGTCATCCTATCATGGGTCTATATCTGTAGATGACTATCTATGTACATGTAATGAAAAGTTTATATGCTAAGTATGGATATGCATTCCCTCAACAATTCATGAGAAATCCAAAATATCATGATGTGATGTATTGTAATCGATGTAGGTCACCATCTACTTTAGTTCCTCTCCATCACATCGTAAAGCATATCACTCGACATTATCATTTTCGACTTCATGCTTTAGGGGGAAACTATTACAGGTGTATTTGGTCACATCACTCCCAACATTTAGATCAATACTTTTAGGGCTCATAAAACCCTAATTCATTTGTTACATGCCCTAGACAAGTCAACCCATTTAACGATTCCTTATATGAAAGTTTCCTAGCCTGAAGCCTTCCTGGAATGCCTCCTTAGGACACCATCGTAGCCCAAGCCTTGAGGCAATGCGTTGCAGAGTAGGTAGGCTCATTGTGGTCCACATTGCAGTGCACTTAGGCCCTCTTTGACGTGTGTTAGGCGAGATTAAAAGAAATTTTCATAGGGTTCTAGGAATATTCCTTCATTTTAGATGATTCTAGAAGGATCCCATCTCTTATCTCCTCCCATGAGCTCGAAATTGTATAGGCTAAGCATCCATTAAACTCCTATCCTCTCATCCCTTGCTCCATGGAAACTAACTCCAATTTTGGAAGGCCATTCAATACCCTCGTTTATGACAAAACCACTTCCATTTCCTATGAATTGAGAACTCATCATAGTGATCAAGGGGGCTAGAATCTGATGTTTGTAAGGAAATTATGTTGGTTTGATAATTCAGTTCATGTTGAGAAATGTTATGCTGCTAGAGTAGTGTGCTTTTGGTGTGGTGAGGGTTGGACTGAAGATGGAGGAGTGGCACATCATCGAGCTGTATTGGGTGATACTCTTCCTTCTACATTAATAAAGAGCTTATTCCTTTTCTCATATGATTGTTCATATCTGTGATGATTATGTGTTTCAATGTCTTCAATTCCATTATTTTATAGTAGATAGATCATGTATGCTTTGATTGCTTCTTGTTTATTTTTCTCTTGTTACAAGTACCTTCTGAGCAGATTGAGTTCAAGTGGGAGCAACGGGAGTGATTCAAAAGAGATAAAGGAAGTGAAAGGCTACAATTAAGTTCCTCCAGCTCATCTATCTTCTATAGGAAAAGGTTAAACTACTTTCTTTCTGTTGTTCTAGGTGTAGTCGCCCACCTAGGGAAAATGTGTTTATTTGTTGATGCAAATTCCATATAATAGTAGCATGTTTTGTTGGTTATATGCATCATTGAACATCGAGGACAGTGTTCCCCTAAGGGAGAGGAGTTTGTAAGAACCCCTGGTTGACTTCCCATGTAAATAAAATAAACCAAGGTCATGGGACACATATTCTAAGCTAAATGGCGGGAAAAACATTATAGTGGAAATCACTTCTAGTTTAATAATGACTATGGAAATTGGCAAAAGACACAATAATTAACATTTAATTATGAAAATAAAGGAAAATGGGAGAAAAGGGCAATGCAAAGACACACTTTTTCATGCAATGGAAATTAGAGGAGAAATGAAGGAAAATGAAGAAAAATGAGACATCAACAATAAAAAGGCACCAGAGAAACAATTCAAAACTTTTTTCTTAGATTTTTTTAGGTTTAGCTTTTGCCAGTTCAATTTCAACTTCATGCTTTAGGGGTAGTTGTTACAAGTCTATTTGGGCACATCACTCCCAACATTCAGATCAATACTTTTAGGGCTCATCAATTCCTAATTCAATTGTTACATGCCCTAGACAAGTCAAATCATTGAATGATTCCTTCTATGAAAGTTTCCTAGCCTGAAGCATTCCTAAAATGCCTCCTCACGACATCAGCACAACCCAAGCCTTGAGATAGTGTGTTGTAGAGCAGGCAACCTATTGTGGCATGCACTGCAGTGCACTTAGGCCCTCTTTGACCTGCATTGGGTGAGATTGAGCAAAATTTGCATAGGGTTCTAGGAATATTCCTTCATTCTATATGATTCTAGAAGGATCACATCTCTTATCTCCTCCTATGAGCTTTAAATTGGATAGGCTAAGCATCCATTAACATCTTTTCTTGTCATCCCTTGCTCCATGGAAACTAACTCCAAGTTTGGAATGCCATTCAATATCCTCATTTATGACAAAATCACCTCCATTTCCTATAAATTGAGGACTCATCATAGTGATCAAGGGGGCTAGAATCCAGAGTTTGTCAGGAAATTCTGTTGATTTGAGAATTGAGTTCACATTGAGAAAAGTTATGTTGCTGGGGTAGTGTGATTTTGATGTGGTGAGGGTTGGACTGAAGCTGGAGGAGTGGCACAGGATCGAACTGTATTGGGTGATACACTTCCTTCTAGATTAATAAAGAGCTTATTCCTTTTCTTATATGATTGTTCATATCTATAATGATTATGTGTTTTAATGTCTTCGATTCCATTGTTTTATAGCAGATAGATCATACATGCTTTGATTGTTTCTTGTTTATGTTTCTCTTGATATATGTACCTTTTGAGCGGATTGAGTTCAAGTGGGAGAAACATGAGGGATTCAAAAGATATCGAGGAAGTGAAAGGCTACAATTAATTTCCTCCATCTCATATATCTTCTATAGGAAAGGGTCAAACTACTTTCTTTCTATTGTTCTAGGTGTAGTCACCCACCTAGGGAAAATGTGTTTATCTATAGATGCAAATTCCATATAATAGTAGCATGTTTTGTTGATTATATGCATCATTGGACATTGAGGACAATGTTCCCCTAAGGGAGAGGGTTTTTAACAACCCCCAGTTGACTTCCCATGTAAATAAAATAAACCAAGGTCATGGGACACATATTCCAAGCTAAATGGCGAGAAAAACATTATAGTGGAAATCACTTGTGGTTTAATAATGACTATGGAAATTGGAAAAGGAAAAGAAGCAATAATTTACATTTAATTATGAAAATAAAGGAAAATAGGAGAAAAGGGTGGTGTAGAGATACACTTTTTCATGTAAGGGAAATTATAGGAGAAATGAAGGAAAATGAAGAAATATGAGACAACAATAATAAAAAGGCACGAAAGAAACAATTCAAAACTTTTTTCTTAGATTTTTTTAGGTTTTAGCTTTTGTCAGTTCAGTTTTGGCTCTCTCCTTTCCATTCTCTCTCCCATATACTCTTGCACACATAGAGAATTCTTGGAGCATCCTTAGAGCACTCTAGCATTTACTTGGATTTGGAGAAGGAAAGCAAGGGAAAGAAAGGAAGCACAAGGAGATAATTGGATCAATGACTACAACAAGCTTACTTTGCAATGAATAGGTTGCATGTGTGATTTTGTTGTTGATTTTTGGATGTGTGGTATATGGATGTGGTTCCTTGGTTATGTGTTGTCATTAGCATGGAGATTTTCTTGGATTGATAGTAGCTTTAGCCTTACCTTTTCATTTACTAGATAGCCATGGTGTAGTGGGTTCCCCTTTTTGTTTTTCTAATTGGATCTTAGGTTCCTATGGTTGTGGGTTGGAACAAATTCTCTAGAGCCCTAGAACAACTTGGGTTCCCTGGAGGCTATGGGTTGAGTTACAAGACCTTGGAGTGTGTGAGTTGGGAAAAATTCTCTAGATCCTTGGAAAAATTGGTTTCCTTGGAGGTTGTGGGTTTAGTTACTACTTCCTAGGGCCCTTGACAATTTGGGTAGAGATGATTCTAGTTGATGTTAGTGATTTTTGGACCGTATATGTGAGATCACTATGCTTGAGGGTTGAGGTAGTTTGGCCTCTAGAAGCCATGGTTGGTTTATTTTGGTTTAACCATTATGATCCCACACTTATTATTGGAATATTGGACAGGGGTGATTGGATGAGAGAGATTTGGTTCAACACAATCTATACTCGGTTGGTACATGGAAGTCTATGACTTGGTTGATATTTTCATATGTTAATATGAGTTATTTTCCTATTGTGATCTATGAACACTTGTATTGGTTATTACAGTGATCTTATGGTTGTTTTGTCATAGTTTCTATTTTGATTATATGCCTAGCTTTATGATGTCCCTTAGTTATGGCTCTTGTCGATGATTTGATAAGTTATTGAATGGTTGATGAATCCATGGGATAACAAGTGTGTTATAGCTAGCTTGAGAGCTCATTGATCCTTCTTGTAGATTCTTAGATGAATTTCAAAAATTTATGATTAGATATTGATCTAGGTGGCTCAAGAGACACACATAGAACAAAGAGGACTCAGGAAAGCTTAAAAATAAAATTGTTTGGACTATTCTTGAACTAGGGCCAGAGCATAGATCTCATCGTCCTAATTGTGGCGGTGTGAACGACTCGTCAAACTGAGTCCTTATGTGAATGTTAGAAGCAGTCAAAGTTGGGTTGACTTTTTTCTGACGGGGCAGGCTTAAGGACGCCACAATTTGGACAGAGCCCAGCTAACCTGGGCTAGATTCTAGGTGAATTTGTGGCCTCGTTAAAATACTCCTTCAGCCTAAAATTCTAATTTTTGAACATGCCTTCTTAATTATAAAAAAAAAAATATAAAAAAAAATTGAACATGCCTTCTTAATTATAAAAAAAATATTAAAAAAGTTGGGGGCAGCGGTGGGCCACCACCCCCACCACCCATGCCTCTCCTTACCCATACGCATACATTAAGGTGAGGCTGGCAGGAGTTGAACCCGCTCGGCCATGTAGGTCAGCCCCCACTGGGCAACGCCATAAAGAACACCCTCCATTAATGCGATACCACCATAAACTGCAACCCATAAATGGGTACGTAATAACCGCAAAACAATGCACCCATAAACCTCAAGGATTAATGGGTGTGCGGGAGACATAGAGCGGGCCGCCCAATGCAGACCTGACCTCCTTTTTTAATTTATGTTTGTTTAAAAAAAATATAACGTGCAAAAAATATGAGGGGTGGGGTTTAACCACCCGACCCGTCCTCAACTAATGCCTAATCTTACCATTGGGCCAAACTGATTTATTGTAATCTGCTCGAAAAATAATATAAACATAGAATTTTCAGCAGTGCACCCAAAATGGAGGAACCAAGAGTGGGCATGGATTTCGAGGACGAGAAAAGGTAGGGCACGCAATTCAAGGCAGAATTTTGCAGGAGGGGCGAAATTTCACTTTGTCAGAATTTGGGAAATTTTATATGGTTTCAACACTTCTTGACGCCATGAATGTAATGGAATTGTCTATTTATCCACTAGAGTTCTGCATTTTTTTGGCCATTTTTTAGTATGCATGTGGAATCGTGACTGCTGCAAAAACAAGGAGTGGAACCACGATCCTTGCAATTTTCCCAAGGAGGTATTTTTTCTCCATGTCGAAATATAGTCAAGTTTACACTCATTTTTCATGGTTTTCCACAGGGATCACATGGCAAGGCCAGATTCACCCTTTGAGTTGCAGATTTCTAGTCCACCCATGGAGCAGAATCTTTGAGGAATCTAGGGGGAATCTAAAAGATTCCTTGAGCTCTCGATTCTCAATTTTTCAGAATTCAAAAATTGGATAGTTGATTTTGCACTATTCGACATCACAAATCTGATGGTGCATTTAGATTTTTCATTTGCTCATTCTATTCTTTAGCCACTTCTCTAAGTGGAATGCAGGTGCTAGCATTCATGTGCAAGTAGCCATTTCCATGCGATTGATGTCGTGAGATTGATGGCACGAACAACTTCAGTAGTTTGACATCCACTTCTTCAGATGGCCCTTGGTTGTGAGATATATGCAATGTACTCATGTACTTCTTTTGCTATACATTGTGCTGCATAGAGCCCTATTTGATGTTTGATGAGGGATCTTGTTCATTACTTATTTTCATGATTCTCGCTTGATGCGATGCGAAATCGTCTATGTGATGTACTTGTTGTCATGATTTTTCATGTTATGTTTTGAGATACCTTTGTTGTATGTTGATGGGATACTCATGTTTTCGTCATGAATGTTTGCATTGAGATCCATTTTATGCCATGTTGGTGGGATGCTCATCATGCATGAGTTTATGTCATACTGATATGAGGCTTTTGACTGAGAGTTCCTATAGTGGAAAATCTCTTGGCACCACTCTTGTGTGAGGGAATTTTCCTTGTATAATAGTGACATCACCTCTTATGTACATCATCATTATTGACAAAACTTAATGTAGCGGCCTACACCATCTTGACATCGGGGCCCGGAGACATAGTCCCTCTTGGACGAACTCCATTATCAACGGCTTATGTTTTTATGTTGTTGATAAATGTCTTGTTCCTCTTCTTTACAGAATGCAAATGTAGTCATTTATGTTCTTTTAAAAGTGAAATTTAACACATCACAAATGCAAAAGGTCTTGGAAGGGTCCTTTGTCACACTCAGACCTAGATCAAGTGGTATTACAGTAGTCTTTGCGTTGATGTGAATTGCAAGAGTGAAAAATGGAACGTGCAGTGATAGAGGATGAAAAAGTGATGTACGAGACCATGCTCAACATTTCCAAAAGGGTAGAAATAATTTATGAAACTCTACAGAAAGAGACAGAGGAAAAGGAGAAATTCCAGCTTCATTTGCGAGCCACAGAAGAGGCCCTAGAAGAAATTAAGCACAACAAGCAATGTCTTCAAACAGAGAAGAACGCTGAATTGAAGATCCATCTACAAGAAGAGAGAGAGGAAAAGAAAAGTTTTTTACGACAGTTGCAAGCTAAGGACGAGGCCTTGGAAAAGTTGCAGCATGACCCATGTGATGTAAAAGGTAGTTCTCCATCTTCATGTATGTTTCTTTCATTTTTTTTGAAAATCATACCACAGGAATTGGCTCCAAACTGTTGAAAAAAATGGGGTATGAAGGAAGAGACTTGGGCATTAATGGTCAAGGCTTTGTCAACCCCATCAGAGTAGAAGAAATACCCCATCAGGAAGGACTTGGGTATGTTAGAAACGAAGTTGGGGAATGTGCTGAGACAGCTAGCAAACCACCAACAATAGATGATGAGAAACCCTCATCAGTTCTTTCCAAATTGACAGAGAAGGTAAAGATGTTGATTTCCTTTCAGTTTCGTCTTCACATAGTATGATCTCTATTGGAGATGTGGAGATCCCAATTACAAGGGAAAACATGAGGCCTCTTACCAGGATGAAGCACGAGAAGGAAGAAGAACTTGGTGTTAATAAGCAAGGCATAACTCAACTGTTGGAGGTTGTGCAGAGACCCCAATTTGCGGGCTTGAGATACACCAAAGGAGAATGATCGAAGGTGTCATATGCTTTCAATACATCGTCGAAATCGTCAAGGAAAGAGAATGAGGGGAACCAGTCTCGATCTTCAAATGTTCATTTCGATTATAATCATGTTGTTAAAGATGAACATAAAACATGGCATCGAAAATCATGTACCTTTTGTGGATTACATAACCGTACATTTCCTAAGTGTTGGAAAAGAATGGCAGCACACAAAAGGATGAGGCGTGAAAGACCCTCTCAACAACATGTAAAGAAACAGGTTAAGAAAATCTGGAGGAAGAAGATGTATTGTAGTTATTGTGACAAAAATGGCCATCAAAGAGCCACTTGTTGGAGGCTCTATCCAGAGTAGTGCCTTAGAAACAAAGTGTCGGTGCATGAACTAGGTGAAGCAGTTGTTCGACCAGCAAAGCCACCACAAGGAGGTGACCCATTCACATTGATAAGTGAAAATTGTTTCTAGACATTTTTTCATTTCATGGTCGTGCTTTGGTAAATCATTTGTTGCATTTTAAGATGTAAAGGTGATGATGTGTTTCCCATCACTTATTCAACAACAATGATGTCTGGTCTTATTTGGTGTCACATGTTAAACTGTGAAAGTGATGTCGTGTTTCCATCACTTGTCAAAAGCAAAAATAGTGTTTGGCCTTATGATTTTAAATCATGTGTTGCAGTGATGATGAGAACTTGCCATCACTTGTTAAAGCAACAATAATATGTTGGCCTTGTTTTCGTAGCTAGGGTATTGTGTCCATCTTGATCTAAACTTGACCACCAAGTATGTGTTATGAACTCGTGGCAAGTATGGGACACTTGGGTCATTAGTTGGTCATGAAAGTCAAGCATGTAATCTGCAAAACAATGTACAACAAGTTGCAAAGGCTGTATGTGTGAGCTCATCGCTTAAGGCTCCAAAGAAAAAAGGTAAAGGAGATGGAAACAAGGTCTTTTAGGACATTTGTGATGCAGACAAGGTATAGAGAAGTTGCAGATTAGTTTTCATGCTTTTGGAGGACCAAAATCTCCTCAATGGGGTGGATTGATCCAGGTGGCTCGAGAGACACACACAAAACAAAGAGGACTTAGGAAAGTTCAAAAATAAAAGTGTTTATATTATTATTGAACCAGGAGTAGATTTTAGATCTCATTGTCCTGATCACGGTGGTGTGCATAGTTCATCTAACCGAGTCCGTACGCAAAAGTTAGAAGTAGTCAAAGTTGGGTTGAATTTTTGCAGACTGGGCAGGCTTAAGGAGGCCACAATTTGGACAGAACTCGACTGCCAGATTCCGGCTAACCTGGGCCAGATTCTAGGCGAATTTGTGGCCTCGTTAAAAAGACTCCTTTGCCCTAAAATTTGAATTTTTGAACATTCCTTCTTCATTATACAAAAAAATATATTGAAAAAAAAGAGGCCGGTGATGGGCCACCACCCTCACCACCCACACCTCTCCTTACCCATACACATATATTAAGGTAAGGTTGGCGGGAGTTGAACCCACCCAGTCATGTGGGCCGGCCCCCACTAGGCAGCCCCATAGAGAACACCCTCCATTAATGTAGTACCATTATACACTGTAGCCCATAAAGTGGGTATGTAATAACCATAAAACAATGCGCCCGTAAACCTCAAGGATTAATGGGTGTTCAGGAGACATGGGGTGGGCCACCCAATGCGGATTCTACCCCATTTTTTAATTTATGTTCATTTTCAAAGAAACTATAACGTGCAAAAAGTAGGAGGGGCGATGTTTGACCGCCCGACCCCTCCTCAACTAATTCCTAATCTTACCATTGGGCCAAACTGATTTATTGGAATATCTAGCCGAAAATTAATATAAACCTAGCATTTTCATTAGTGCGCCCAGAATGGAGGAACCAAGAGCGAGCATATATTTTAAGGAGGAGAAAAGGCAGGGCATGCAGTTCGAGGCAAATTTTTGCAGGAGGGGCGAAATTTCACTTTGTTAGAATTTGGCAAATTTTATATGGTTTCAACACTTCTCGACACCATGAACGCAATGGCATTGTCTGTTTATCCAATAGAGTTCTATATTTTTTGGCCATTTTTCAGTATGCAGGTGGAACCATGACTACTACAACAATAGGTAGTGGAACCATTATCCTTGTAATTTTCCCGAGGAGGTAATTTTTCCCCATGTCGGAATATAGTCAAGTTTACAGTCATTTTCCATGGTTTTCCATAGGGATTGCAATGGCAAGGTCAGATTCGCCCTTTGATTTGTAGATATCCAGCCCACCCATGGAGCAGAATCTTTGGGGAATCTAGGGGAAATATAAAAGATTCCTTGAGCCCTTGATTCTCGATTTCTCATAATTCAAAAATTGGACGGTCGATTTTGCACTATTCAACGTCAAAAATCTGATGGTGCATTTATATTTTTCATTTTCTCATTCAATTCCTTAGCCACTTTTCTAAGTGGAATTCAAGTGTCAGCATTCATGTGCAAGCAGCCATTTCCATGTGATTGAAGCCGTGAGATTGATGGCACAAACAGCTTTAGCAGTTTGACATCTACTTCTTCAGATGGCCCTTGGTTGTGAGGTTTATGCAGTGTGTTCATGTACTTCTTTTGCTATTCATTGTGTTGCACAGATCCCTGTTTGATCTTTGATGAGGGATCTTGTTCATTACTTGTTTTCATGATTCTTGCTTGATGTGATGAAGAATCTTCTATGTGATGTACTTGTTGTCATGATTTGTCATGTTATGCTTTGGGATCCCTTTGTTGTATGTTGATGGGATACTCATGTTATCGTCATGCATGTTTGCATTGAGATCCCTTTTATGCCATGTTGGTGGGATGCTCATCATGCATGAGTTTGTGTCATACTGATAGGAGTCTTTTGACTGAGAGTTCCTGCAGTGGAACATCTCTTGGCACCACTCCTGCGTGAGGGAATTTTCCTTTTATGATAGCAACATCACCTCTTATATACATCATTATTACTAACAACACTTAATGCAACGACCTACACCATCTTGACACCAGGGCCCGGAGACATAGTCCCTCTTGGAAGAAATTCGTTATCAATGGCTTATGTTTTTATGTTGTTGATGGATGTCTTGTTCCTCTTCTTTACAACATGCAGATGTATTAATTTATGTTCTTTTAAAAATGCAATTTAACACATCACAAAAGTAAAAGGTCTTGGAAGGGTCCTTTGTAACACCCGGACCTGGATCAAATATGCATTCACGATCTATAGCTTATATGTGTGTCATGTGTTTGACGAAATGTCTATATTGCATTAGGCATGTATTGTTCAATATTTGGCTCAAGTTCTATTTACTTAGTATTTTTATACTTATTGTAATGATTATGTAATGTCACAGGTAGTTTTGGGTAGCAGTTTGGAGGAATTCTTGAAAACGTGGCATACATCTCTTGACTGCATGCACTAAACTGAGGAATTTGGGCCATAACCACTGGAAGCTAGGCTTGTGTGTGGTTATAACCTCCCAATCGTGTGCATGAAGTTTTATGGGTGCAGTTAGGGATTTTTTCTTGTGAAAAAGAGTTCCAGCTCATAGATTGATCACTAGGGGTGAATTTCAGGCTCTTATGTGGTTTGTAGTCCTTAAGGGATGGTTGTAAGTTATCGGTTAGTTGACCTCACCTTCATAACTAGAACTTGGAGGTCGGGTCATCTCATAGTGACACTCAACTCCTGTTTACCCTGGAGAGCTTGTAAAAGTGTGTAAATGTGGGAGGAGGCATTGAAAACACAAAAAGAAATATTTTTTTCATATTCAATCTGATTCCCTTTAGAATTTCTCATATACGAAACTTTTATTTCACATACATATGGGTCTAATTATACAATAGGTAATTAAGTCAAATAAATCATTCTAATAAAATATCCATACAATTCCACATAGTCCATTCACTAGAGTTTTTTTGCATTTAATGAATAAGAAAAACTTCGTAGATACCACAAAAATTGTTTTGGGTGGTTAATGCATGAGTTTTCACCAAAGGATAATTAGAACTCCCTCTAGCAGATTCTATAGACATTAGAATTGTGATTCACAGTTAACATCCTCCCACTTGAAGCTAAATGAAGCCTCCTAATTCATAAACAATAGCGGTAGATGAATTACTTTTCTTTCTTCCTATCCAATCCTTCTCATCAATTCACCCCTAGGTCAACCAAACTTCTACAAAATACTTACTTGTATGTTGGAATAATTTTGGTGAACATATTAGTAGGATTATTGGTTATATGATTTTTTGTGTAAATACTTTTCCTCCAATACATGTCAAATCCAATGGTACCTAAGTTCAACATGCTTGGTATTTATATGATACAATGTGTTTTTCACCAACATAATGATGCCTTGACTAACCCAATACAATACATACTTGTATTATATTATTACTAGCTCTCTTAGGAATCGTTGCATCCACAACATCTCTTTTTCAGCTTCCACTAAAACTATGCATTGCACCGCTTGTGTCAAGAGACTTAATGTCATCTAAAGATTAAAATACCCAAGCCACTATTGCACCTGCAAATGTATACAAATAACTAGTGGCAGAATTTTTTATGTCCACATCTCTATGCATATTTACATTTATCAAATATTCAATGACAATTCATTATTATCAAAATATAAACAATAATGACTAGTACCCTTAATATACCTTAATGTCCACTTTATCACTTGCAAATGTTGTTTCCCTTGATAAGAAAGGAGCTAACTCACAAATCCTACTAAATGTTGAAGGTCCAATTGTGTACATACCATAGCATACATCTAGCTGTAAAGTGCCAAAACATAAGGAATCTTACTTATTTCCTCCTTCTACTTGTTGTTTAAGAAGGAAGGTTGTCTTTACATGTAACTATTTGTTACACTAAAATTTGCCACCATGACTATTTGCAGTTAGTATGGCTCCATCAACAGTCATACTATCCTCCTTGGAAAACCTTATACCTCTGCTCTACATGTCAAACTTCAAGAAAGAGAGAAAGTCATTTAAAAACATGTTTATCTTTGGGTACGCAGTTTCTCTCTACCTTACCTGCATGTACGCATCCCAAGTTCATTATACCTGCGTACTTGTACACTTTGTATGTCAAGTGATCAGTGCGTACTCCAGTAAAGGTCAAAAGGCGCGAGTTTCATCTTAAAAAAGTTACTTGTGGTCATTTCTAGATCATTCTAGAAGATTGTTTGACGTGTATTGAGCACCTCCAGATGGTTCATGTATCCCTATGAAAGAGGAACTTATCCCATCAAGAGAGGAGCTACCCCATCCAAAAGAGGGGCTTATCCCATTGATGGTGCACCTGATTAACTTCCTCTAGAACATTATAAATACAAGCATTGGGCCAGAGGAGGGGAGGTTGAAAGCTGAACATTCCAAAGGGTAGATGCTGCTGGAATTAGGACTTCCTTGTAGAAGCTTGTGAGGAGAGATTACCATCCTTTCTTGTTTCATTTGGAAGTGGGTGAGCTTATCAAAGTAGGGGAAAACTCTTGCTGGACCCTGGGAGGAACTTGCACAACACCAAGGCTCAGGTTGTAATGGTTTCTTTTGTTTCCTATTAATAAAAATAAGTCCATTCTTCTCAACAATTTGTTATTAATGAGTTGTTTCATATACTCCTTGGTCTGTATGTTGAATATGTTTTATTTTATGAGATATTCAGCTGTTATGTAATCGTTTGATTGTTAGTGAATGCAGGTTTCGAAGTGGAGGAGGAGCTCATCCGGATCGATGAGGCTAGACTACTACAACAGTGTTGGACTATAGGTAGGATCTAAACACTTGATTTCGTGTATGGTAAATGCATGTTTAGAGAAGGATTGCTCTTAATTGTCTTGTTTGTCACTAGAAAGTCTTAGGCTTCTAGGCAGGTTGGCTTTGTCCGCAAGATTAACTCTTTCCGCATGACAAATTGGCGACTCCGCAGACAAGGCTCCAAAGGAGAAATCAGAAAAGTCGGAAACCAACAATGAAAAGCGCAAACCTAAGTATCCTTGTCTGATTTGTGAAGAAGATCATTATACAAGAGATTGCCCTCATCAGGCCGAGGTTGTGAAAATAGTCAAAGGTTCCGAAACTCCTGCTGTTTTGAAAGATCCATTTCCAAAGCAGGAGACTAAAATGATAGTTTCTTCCTCAAGTTCCAGTGAAGCACGCATTTTGGTGATGTCTCATGTGAGGATTGCGACTCAATTGCAAGATTATGGTAGTAAGAATCTTGTTGATGCAAGGAAGCATAATCTTCTCACTCTAACCCATCAACCTCAGCTCCTGGTTCCGATCCACTACAGATCGGGAAATCTAACCCTGACTTGGTAATCAAACCGCCCCCCAAGGGTATACTTCGAAAGTCTGCTTTCAATCCACATGCGAGAGCAGCTCAGAATTATAACATCATTCAGGATTTAGCTATTTCACCCTCAACGATGTTGGCTCTGGAAGTGCTGCAATCATGCCCAGCACAAAGGAAATTACTTTTGTCGGCTATCGGAGCTGTTGATCTTCAGGATCCGAACCTAATAATATTTGATATAGAAAATAGTACACCGCGTTTACCTCTTCAGATGGCTTTGCAGATTCTAGTGATAGTAAAAAACAGGCCTGTTCATAGGACTGTAATTGATGAGGGAACTTCCACGTGTATTATGTCGATTCAGTGTTGGAGATCACTTGGTTCTCCTTCACGGAACCAATCCCCCACCATCCTTAAGGCCTTTGATGGCCGTGGGTTCCGTCCGTTTGGCATTCTACATGATTTGCCTATAGAGGTGGAAGGAAAAACCGTTAGCCTAGATGTGGAGGTGGTTGATGCCCCTCTGGACTACAACCTTCGTTTGGGTCGAAGTTGGTCATATGCTATGACAGCAGTCGTGTCATCGGTCTTCAGAGTCATAAAGTTTCCATATAATGGCAAGATCGTGACAATAGACTAGCTGGCTTACTTTGCATCCGACCCTGCCTCTTCAGAGAGTATCCAGCATGTCGGAAAAACGACCATACCTTACAGGGACGTTGGCGTAGGTTTAGTTAAAGATTCCGGTTTACTGGGAACTTTTCCTTTTCCTCCAATCAACGCATCATGTTCATTTGCATATATTCATATGATTACATCAGACACCATTATTTATGACGATCCTTGGATTGTCCCTTCCGAATCTGAGATAGACTCATTTGGTAATGCTATGCCTTTGAGTCCATATGAAAATGCTTATGAAGCTGTAGTGTCTTTTACCGACCCATTTTCAACCGAAACTGACCAAATGAATGTGGTCCATGAGGACTCATTTTTCGCATCACCCTCAGAGTTAATAACGTTTTCCGAAGTTGTGTCATGTGACGAACACCTTCGTGAAATCCTATGTGTAGACAATTTACCATGGGAAGATCTTCATCACAGATCTTATTTCTTACATGAGGATGATCGTTTCGAAAATGATTTCTCATCCATATTTACCACTAACCACGTCAAAGAAGCTCAGAGTCCAAAGAAACATCCTGATTCAGAGCTGAATTTAGGGAATATTTCTCGCACTATTCCCATTGACATTTCAGTGAAGCCCGAAATTGTTGAGAACATTCATATAGGTGCCTCATGTACAGATGATGAACTTCAAACTTACAAGGCCCTATTCCAAGAATTTCATGGCGTGCTTGCCTGGTCATATGAGGAAATGCCAGGAATTGATCCTGCCATTGTTGTCTATGAAATCAAGACCTACCCGGATGCTAAACCCGTTCGGCAATGGTTGCGTCAGATCCACCCTCGAAAAGCGGTTACGAGTAAATCAGAAGTCAAGAAGCTGTTGAAAGCATGTTTCATCAATCCGATCCCGTTAACGGATTGGGTATCGAATATTGTCCTGGTTAACAAGAAACAGGGAACAATAAGAATCTGCATCGATTATAGGGATATAAATCGAGCTTGTCCAAAAGACAACTACCCAATGCCCTATATCGATCAAATAATTGATGATTGTTCCGGAAGCGAAATGTTTTCATTTATGGATGGTTTTTTGGGTTATAATCAAATCAATATTCTACCTGCTGACCAACCAAAAACGACATTCATTTTTCCATAGGGGACATTTGCTTATTGCGAATTACCTTTTGGACTCAAGAATGCCGGAGCCACTTTTCAACGGGTGATGTCTTATGCATTTCATGACATCAAACACATTGTGCAACCATACCTCGATGATTTTCCTGCTCATTCTTTACATCGAGCTGATCACCTTGTTCACTTATGAGCAATATTTATGAGGTGTAGGCATTATCGTATTCATTTAAATCCGCACAAGTGTGTGTTATGTATAGAAGCAGGTCGATTGCTCAGATTTGTTGTTTCCAAAGCTGGCATTCACGTCGATCCCTTGAAAGTCGAAGCAATCATCAAATTGCCTCCTCCTTCGAGTTTGCGCCAACTCCAAAGTTTGCAGGGAAAAGCAAACTTTTTACGCCGATTCATTCCAAACTACGCCAAGGTCACTGAGGGTTTTACCCGGTTGTTGAAACAGAATGCTCAATTCTTTTGGGATGAGATTGCTTAGCAGTCTTTCAATACACTCAAGCACGCATTGACCCATGCACCGTTGCTGTATCCTCCCAATTACAACCAGGATTACTTCTTATACCTCGCAGCTTCGCATTCCACTATTGGAATGGTGCTAGTATAGGAAGACGAATTCGGAGTGAAACATGTGATATATTATCTTAGTCCGACCCTAAATCCAACCGAGTTAAAATATTCCCCTGTGGAGAAATTGGCCCTGGAAGCTGTTCAAGCTGTCCAGCATTTCCATCACTACATTTTACTTCGTAAAACTACTGTGATTTTGGATTGCAACCCTATGATTTATATTTTGACTAAACAATTGCTAGGGGGCA
>APFE030128143.1:71486-94309 GCA_000404065.3 Pinus taeda | reverse complement strand
AGAAACCAGTTACTCCGAAATTCATTCCTCTGTTACTCTGGGATTTTCTGAAGAGCCTCTATCACATTTATATTCTTTTCTTCAACTGTCTCTTCTGCTATGTAAACTGAATAGGAGCTCTCATTAGCAGGAAGATGCCATAGATACTTATAATATGATGTAAAGGGATTGAACAACATAGGAATGCACCCAGCTATAAGAGCATCGAACAGGGATCTCCAAGTAGGGCTATCACCAGGAGGCTGAAGGCAGAATTCGGATTGCATGAAGAGCTTCACTGTGTTTTTGGGACGTAGGCAAACGTAGGAATTGCAGTTCAAAAAATTGTAACTCCCTGGTCTGCCTAAACACTGTTCAATGAGGACAGAACGAATGGATTTTGTATTGTTGCGTCTTGGGAAACCTGCAAAGCTTATTAGATGGAGTCTCTGGCTTTTCCTGATCTGCCATTGCCATTGCCAAATATCTTCATCAGAATGAGGATGGAATAAAATACAAGCATCTAAGTATTTAAAGTGCAGTTGAGATTCAACAGTCCCTTGTTAGCACAGTAAATTTGAAAGGAATCATACCATCGTGGGTTTTTGGGTTTGTCAAGGATTATCTGAGTTCAACCCACTAGAGCTTTCTCTAGATCGATGGTCACGTATAGTCTGTTAGCTCCTTTTCCAAACCCCACCGTCTCTTCAATGCCTTGAATGAACTGTAACCACAAACACAAACAATAATAAAAAAAAGACCTCTGATTGTTCATGTATCCTCAGTTCAAAACAATTTTTTACAAGAGCTTAGTTGTCTGTAAAGTGCAAAACTTGTACTCAACTCAGATGCATTGTCCCCTCCATAATGGAATGCATCATGGATTCAAATGGCTTCATCCTTGGAGGGATTAGTTGTTTTCCAGAGAATATTATTCAAAGAAATCATAAATGCATTCTGGAAAACCTTAAATATTGAATATGTGTCACCATAGACCAGAGCAGGCATAATTTTCTGGAATATGGTCTTTCTCATTTCCTTCCTCTGTTCCTCTGGGATTTTCTGAAGAGCCTCTATCACATTTATATTCTTTTCTTCAACTGTCTCTTCTGCTATGTAAACTGAATAGGAGCTCTCATTAACAGGAAGATGCCATAGATACTTATAATATGCTGTAAAGAGATTGAACAACACAGGAATGCACCCAGCTATAAGAGAATCGAATAGGGATCTCCGAGTAGGGCTATCACCAGGAGGCTGAAGGCAGAATTCGGATTGCATGAAGAGCTTCACTGTGTTTTTGGGACATAGGCAAACATAGGAATTACAGTTCAAAAAATTGTAACTCCCATGACCTCCACGATGACAGCGATGGCCAATTTAGGCCTTCAATCTCCGCCAACATTGGGCGGCAGGTACCAGATATCATTTTATCCTTCACTAGGCGCCTCACCCACAAGACTCCGCCAGCGCTTCGCTGGAGTCCGCGCAGAAGCCCTCGATGTGACGGTGGCCGAAAGGAGCAACGTGCCAACAAAAGGTAAGGATACCGATGACCCAGTTCACCAGTTCTTGAAAAGGGATTACAAGTATGGCTTTGTATCAGACATTGAATCCAAGTCTATTCCCAAAGGGCTTTCGGAGGAAACCGTTAGGTTAATTTCAGCTAAAAAGAAGGAACCTGAATGGCTTTTGCAATTCAGACTCAGTGCTTACAGACAGTGGTTAAAAATGGAAGAACCCAAGTGGTCTGATAACCTTTACCCACCCATCAATTTCCAGGACCTTTGCTATTATTCTGAGCCTAAACAAAAAGAACAGAAGAAGAGCTTGGATGAGGTGGACCCTGACCTGCTTGAGACTTTTCAGAAGCTGGGCATACCCCTGACTGAGCAGAAGAGATTGGCCAACGTAGCCGTAGATGTTGTTTTTGATAGTGTTTCCATTGCTACCACGCATAGGAAGACTCTAAAGGCTGCTGGGGTTATCTTTTGTTCGATATCGGAGGCAGTTCAAGAGTATCCTGATCTGGTTAAGAAGTATCTTGGCAGGGTTGTGCCCCCTGCTGATAAAGGAGCCTCTGTAGTTATTAGTAGGTCGCTTACAAAGTCTTCCTCTATCACCGCCATTGTTGATCTACTGAAACCCTCCTCCTTTACTTATTATGTGGTTTCTTTACTGTTAGACGGACGGGCTGCGCTGGGTAGACGGACTGGCTAGGTAGACGGATGGGCTGCGCTGGGTAGACGGACTGGCTAGGTAGACGGATGGGCTGCGCTGGGTTTCACTGTTGTTTAATGAATTTTTGGATGGCAGAGAATTGTTGAATCGTCTAACAATAGATCTAACGGTTAAGATTAGGACAGGTAGACATTTAGGGGAGTTCATTTTAGAGGGAAACGCCTTACGGCGTAAATATATTAAATCCTAATTTTACCCACCTAGTAGGCATAGGATCCTATAGAGACTTGATATAATGATATTATACCTTTCAAGTATAACAAATCACAATTCATACTCGTGTCATTACAAGACATGACAAACCAGCCACGTCAGCATAATTATTGGATAAGATCTCAATGATGTTGATGCAACAACACATATCTTGTACTTTTAGAAAATAAAACAACAGATATCTTGTAATGGCTTCTTCATGTGTTCATTCCGAATTAACAATGATGTGCAGGCAATATGTCGAAGAGTGGGTTCTCAAATACAAGGACTCGTTGCCAAATTCCTATTATTTGTTAGGAATGATTACGCAAGTTAAGAAAGGTGGAAACCTCTAAACGGGCAAAACATCCTTGCTAAGGATCAAAGAATCTGAATAGGTGCATTTAAATATCCTTGCTGGCAGAGTACCATTTGGCACTTGCTCTAGATGGTCGAATAGAAAAGAATCTAGCATTAAGAGGTTCCTTGTGTAACCAATGGATCTACTGTATTGGCAATCATGCACATAAACTCACAGTAATCCCTGCACCAACAATGGAAGGAAGGTCCCTACCAAGTGCCTTGAATCATGGACTTAGATCTGAATTCTCCAAATTCACAAATTCATTACTTATGAAGATATCTTTTACGAAAAATGTGGACTATTATTTGCAAATATGAAGTAAAGTCATATACAGAGTTAAAACTGATAAACATGCCAAAACTGGATTGAAATTATCTATTAAATAGGCAAATATTTACTACATGTTGTAAAGATATATGATAAAGTTTATGGATATTTCACTCGCTTCCCGACTCTCCAAAACAATGATGGTAATAGCAAATGAATGTCAACCTACTATTGATGATACCCCGGTTACCTTCTATAACATATGTAAAATCATGGACCCAACATCTTTAGTTACCATTCAGCCCAGCATTACCTGGGTTCCAACTTAGAGATTGAAGCATCAGTGTTCGATGGAACCAAAGGAGTATGCGATGAAGCAGAGGATCCATTCAAGTATATGGTTGCAGACGTATGCGATGAACCATGATTTGGTGAGCCAGGATTGCTGGTGTATTCGGTGTTGTGGGTAGCTACAGAACTCACAAAAGTAGGTTTTGTGCGGTCTGCTAACATCATAGCGTCAGTTGAAAGCATCAAGTTGAATGTAGACAGTGATGCGCGGGCTTCTGTACAGAACAGTCCAACCTGGATGCATCTCAAGACTTGTTCCTGATCGCTGCAGGTTTTGTTTATAACTGGATCAATAACGTCCTCCATATTTCCTCTTTGGTATAGTCCCCATGCCTACATGACCACAACATATCTTCATATTGAGAAAATATATAGAGGGCCCGTAAAATCAGCCATTAGTTTATGTTGGATTACAGAAGTTAATAGATACGGATTACTCTCATTAGGGCAATAACATGATCTGGATAATATAGATGTTGTTAATTGGAATTACAATGGAAGCAGTGCCTTACCCATTCTAAAAGGATCTGGGTTTCAGGTGATAATATAAAATCCATGTTCTTTCTTCCACTCATAAGTTCCAGAAGAAGAATCCCAGAGCTATAGTCATCAGCTTTGGCAGACAAATGCTCATGCATAGCATACTCCGGTGCCATGTAACCACTGCAAATTACAAAATCAGTTTAGTGAAATCCTTTTCACACCAAAACTATACACCTGAGAAGAAATTAGTATAAGAGTGATGCATGTTTGAAATTTTACCGAGTGCTAGCAACTCTTGTCCCAACACAAGTTTGATAGTCCTCAAATAGTCCGGCTAGTCCGAAATCTGTTAACTTGGGATTCAAATTTTTGTCCAGCAAAATGTTGTTTGCTTTAATATCCCGATGAATAATCTGGAGATGAGAATCCTCATGCAAGTAAAGAATCCCTCGGGTTACTCCAAGTATGATGGAGTAACTCCAAGTAATAGGGAGTAACGCTTCTACCAATCTGTATACAGCATTCAAGATATTGAATCATGATGACCACCTAAGTCTTTTTAAACATTTCAAGGATTGATTTTCATGATCTATATCAAATGTTTCAATCATATGTTTCAATAAAATGAGAGTGACATATTTTCCCATAAATTTGTACTCCCAATCTTGCAGGGCATCTAATTCAAATGGACCAAGACCTTCAGTATCCCCGGTTAAGTCCTTTTCTTCAAAAGACATCTTTGCCAAGGCTCGGCTAGTATATTTCTCAGTAAACAAGGCATATGGACCACCTGAACCATAAAACATTCTACAATTCAAAGCAAACATGTTAGAACTTATCCTTGTCTCCCTTCATACACATGCACACACAGATTAACGATTAAGACATAATAATGCACAGAAAAATAAACACAATCAGGAAAACTGAACAATGAACAAGACAAGTGCCAGTCCGGAGTTGTGAGTAAGGCAGAGACGGTGATAAATTAGTACTACTTCCAAATTCTTTCTTGACAAATACTACCTACAAATGTTGATTGACCTACAAAGTTTACAAATATAAGCATATAAATATCGATAAGTTTTGAACAAAGACAACTAATATTATTTATCTCTAACCTAAAAAGTAAATGAGATCTTAAAGTTCCAATAGTGAAAGCATAACTTGAAACCCATATAATAAGTAACCGAACCACGAGAAAAGCTAAGAGAACCCAATCTGAAACTGAATAATGGTAAATAATCCATGTCATCCTCGTAGCAGATGTGCATGCATGAAAGATGATCCAAAATTAAAGAAAAAAACACATCCCTGAAAGATCCAAATCTATCATAACCTTTGATGCAAACAACATAAAATAATAATTAATCCCAAAAGAACAATTAAAGCGAAGAAAGCTTTGTTAAAAATATGTACCAGGTTCAAACAGGTTCCTTCAAAACAAATAAAATCAAAACTACAAAAGGGAATGCACACCCCAACAGGAATTCAGTAACAGAAACACCGTAACTTACTTGGGGTTTTCTTCTTGCAATCAGCATCATAAAAAAACCATAGATATCATTTGTTTCCATAAACAGACACAGCTGAAACTAACATTTCCACAACTTTCAAATGGAGATCAAATTCACTGGAGTTTGTGATTTTCAGAGGCATGTGAACTCAAGTCACACAAGCTGGAAAATGGATGCCTAATAAGAATTAAGTTACATTTGAACCTCAAGGACCAGCTCAAAAAGAAAAGTAGAAATAGATAAAACAACCTTGACAATAAGCTAAGATCAATTAGTTCAATTCAATCTATACATATGACAATAAATATAAATTAATATCAACAAGATACTTCAATGCGTCCAACATTCAACGTTACATGTTCAAAGAAAAACACTTCACAAAACACAGCCACCCCACAATGAGGAAAAAAAATCAATCCCTCGAAATTAACCTAGCCAGAGACTGGAAAATTAACTAGCTATGAATGAAATATAAGAAGCCCTGGTTGTCAAAAGAGAGTAAATGTGCTGAGAGATCAGGGGAAAATTTTGCAGCTACTCTCCAACCACCCGAGGTCTTCTCGAATGCGATTGCTCCTACAAGAAACATGAATAAAATCCTTCTTAAATACCATTCGGGAAGTCTCTCGCTAAGTATAGGGCAGACTCCCAGAGCCCACGAGATTCAATTCCAATAACACGTTAAAGATTATTCTAGAAATCTGTCCATCTTGGCTTTTTACCATGGATAATGAGATTCACGGTAAATTCGATACTATGAAAGGAAATGTATGGATTGAACAATGCCACAGTCATACGGAAATTCAAATATGAAAATAAAGAACAGCAGAGGAACATTTTACATGGCCATTGAAGCTACTATTCATAATTGATCGTATTTACCAACCATTTGGTAAGGACAAAACGAACCAACCACATATATTTGTTTTAATTTTCACAACAGTCGCCCAAACCAGAGATCAGAAGCCTGCAATTGAAATCATCAAAACCAAAGAATTATGAAACCCTGCGGATTTGAGAACGAAGAAACTTACGGTCCAGATATCGGCTGACACGAGTATAATTATGGATAAGGAACAGAACCACGCATAGCCAACGGTGAACAGAAAGTATGGAGGAACCTCCGAGCCAGCGAAATACTTGAGCGTGGCAGCCACCATGCCCAACGTCAATGGCAGCGACATCAGATAAAACACCCACATTTTGGGGTCGTGAAACTCCCTTGTTCAATTCAAACCCTGAAATTCGAAGGCATCGAACGAATTCCCCTCAGAAATCCTCGATGTATAATGACGATCTCGGGGATTTCTGATCAATCGGGGCTGAATTGTGACGGTATCTAGACGTCCGGCGATCATCTTTACAATTGCGCTTCCTGAGTACTATACATGAGAGATCAAAGTGAAGGAAAGTAAATAACGAAGTCAAAGCAATTAAAGGTAAACCAAATTTTTAGGTGTGGAGAAAATGCCCTATTCTGAAATGAAGGAATTGGGGTACCCATACCTGTAATTGAATCCCTGCGCATTGATCATCCTTTACGAAATCTTCACTTGGAGGTTGTTGGTCATCGATCCTCTTGAATACCCTGCATGAGATTTGAGATAGTCTGACCTGCATTAAAATGGCTGAAATGAATTAAAAATGTATTATCGCAATTGAAAAGCAGAGCACAAATGAATTAGTGATGGTATGTACCTGAAATTAATGGGAGAGAGCAGAGCCATTATTGAGAGAGAGTCGTGACGGTTCAGTTGCTGTAGACCGCCTTTCCTTTGATGTTGGAAAGAAAACAAACTCACACTCGCTTGGCTCAGATTCAAAGATTCATGCACAGGCATAAACATGCATTAGACAGAAGCGGCAATTCTCTCATTCGTAGGATCATTATGAAGGGTTGCTTCAGCTTCTGAGTGCTGGCTCATTCCATAAGCTGTTCGCTTCAGCTTCCGAGTGCCGCCGGCTCATTCAGTTACTTTCCCTTAATCCAACGACTCACACTATTCTAATCGTCTAACACACAATCTAACGGCGCACAGCGATGACAGTAGATCTTAAGGACATCTATTTCAGAGGGAAACGCCTTACGGCCTAAAATAAATATTAAACCAAAAGAACATATTAAATATAACAACCACTTACTAACCTTCCATCTTCCCGCTCCATGTTGGTAAAGTTTCACCCAATTTAAGGCTGTACTTCTGCTCACCACCGTGATCACACCATACCTATAAATATGTGCTAGTGAGAATTGAATTTTTAACTTTCTCTATCGTCCTATCGTTCTACTGAGAGTCTGTTGCACAATTTTTAACATTTTGTGCTATCTTTATAGAGAGAATCTGTTGCAGAATTTTTAACTGTGGAAGATTTTTAACTTTCTATCGTCCTATCGTTCTAGTGAGAGAGCATTTTTAATTTTTAACTCTCTGTCGTCCTATCGTTCTAGTGAGAGTCTGTTGCAGGGTTTTTAACTTTCTATGGTGCTATCGTCATTAACTGTTGAAGAATTTTTAATCTGTTGCAGAATTTTTAACTTTTCTCTATCGTCCTAGTGACAGAGTATTTTGGGTGTTAAAGGAGTCTCCGTGTTTCGCTCGAAGATGGAGAACGCTGTAATGAACAATCCGACTGCTAATACCATCTTCGAGGATGCGTTTTCCTTTCACTTCTTTTTAATGTTATTGAACGGTGTAATGAAAGATTCGAGGGTGCGTTTCCATTTCCCTTTTTTTTACTGTTACTATACCTGCCCATGGCATGGTATATATAGTTGCCACTAGCATTAGTTTGAACCAAAACAATACTTTAATATAAATTTTTTTATTCATATCTTCCTTGGGCTTATCAGATATTGACAACTCCGTTCATACAGTTCGGAGTCTTATTGCCGGTGATATAGATAAATACATAAACCAAAATTCTAACCGTGAAACTAATTAATGCTAGGTTGAGGCTACCATTAAAATATGACATTTTCGTAACATTTTATGTGAAATACTGTGGAAATATATCTGGTATGCTTTGCAAAATGATGGTGTGCTTCCATGTGCCCCTTCATAGCAACAGTGGCATCCTCCTAGCTGTTGCGGTGCAAATACATTTGCGTCAAGAGACCGCATCCGCCGGGATAGCCATGATCACGATTGTGTAAACATTATATATACACGTATTGAAACGAAAGAATTGATATTCAGATGTAGCGAGTGAAGCGCCTTTCTCTATTACATCTATCACAGGTTTGACTGAAAATATAAGCACCTCATCCATGACAAACAGGTTCGTGAAATAATGATGTTCGTAGGATCTAGGGCAATTCTCATTGTTGATCTAGGGCAATTCTCAGTCCTTAGTTCCGGCCATGCTCTTCCATCTGAAAAGCTGAATAACGGCCAGAGCAGTAGATCCAAAAGACCAAAGTTGGCTAAGGATAATATTCAGTTTTTAGATTGAAGAACATGGCCAGAACTATGGCTCCCACAACCTGTTTGTCATGGATGAGGTGCTCATATTTTCGCTCAAACCTCCGACAGATGTAATACGGAAAGGCCCTTCACTCACTATGTCTGAATATCAATTCTTTCGTTTCAATACGCGTATATATATCCATTTGCGTCAACGCATGTATCGCCATGATCACAAAGACTTTGACAATACAAGCTTGCCTCATATCCCCTAAAATCATAGGTGATTTCCTCTCCATATCCAGGATAGGGTTGTTTCTCCTCCTTGTTTGGAGTTGGTAAACATCAAAGTTTGCAACCATAAAAAAATATTATTTCGTAATAAACTTTTATGTCCATGAGGATAAACTCCGGTCACAAATATTGGATTAGCGATAGAGGGATTGTTCCCCACACTTGAATGGGAAAGGACATCGATCTTAAATAAATTTTAAGGGGATTTGATTTCAAGGTTAACCATTGTAATCCTATGCATTCCACTTTAATTAACAGGTTTTCAATGACTCACTATAAGTGAGTATTTTGATGGTTAACCCATCAAAGAACTATTTATCTATTCAATGATAAATCTTAATCACAAACATTAGATTAGCCATAGAAGGGTTGTTGCCCAAAGGAGAAAAGAGGGGGTTGAACATGAAAGGAAATGAAAAGGACAATTAGAAAATAAAATAGAGATATAACAATAATGGATATGGATTGATAAAGCTAGTTAATTAAGGAAAATAAAAGAACAATTAGAAAATAAAATAGAGAGATATAACAATAATGGAGATGGATTGATAAAGCTAGTTAATTAAAGAGTGTGATTGAGTTTGATTAATTAGTGGAATTAATCATTCCTAATTATTATGATGCCTTTACATATATTCAAGTTGCTAGAATTTTTATCAATTTCAATGCCTTTCTAATGTGTCTTTTGAAATGGTGATTTTATTTACAAGAATTTTGGTGTCTTGAATTCAAACATGCATTTTTTTTACAAAATTTTGTAGCTAAGGCTAAGGATATGATATGTTCATGTTTTATGTCTTAAGAGTGTTTTTTTTATTCTAGTATTGAATGATGTACTAGATTGACCAATGTAACATCTCACAAAGGAGAAGCAAAGCAAATTTTGTAGACCGCTTTTTGGATGGTGAATGTCAATTTTCTCCTTAACAAATCTTATCTTTTTTTACACTGACCAAAGCTTTAAAGGATGTGATGATATTCTTCTTCTTTATAACTTTTGGAATATGATGAATAACTCTCTGAACATAGTGAGTGTATGCATTCTTATTCATGTCGTTATTTTCAATGAAATTAATTTAATTTGATATTCTCATTACAAATAGAACTTAAAAAAATATCGTTATTAAATGAGGGTGGGTTTTATATTTATATCATAAATTTTTAAATAAATTTTCCAATTAACAAAATTTTTACTAGAGATGTTGGGGACTCAAATCTTACCAAGAGAATCTAGGATTTTTGACGAGTGCCATCATGCGTCGGGAGGACATCCATATGCGAAAATAACGAAGGTTTGAATTTATTCTGAGCAGCCTCCTAAAATAATAACTATATAAGTCCATGATTTAAAGATGTTAAAACTATTTTATCGCTTATAAATTGTGTGTGTTGTTTTCTGGATAGGACTATTATAAAAAATGCCAGCGTAAACCAAAATTATTTGGGATGACAGCATCGCCCCTCAAACGAAAAGGTAAGATCACTTTGATATTTATATTTATAAAGATGAATGAATTCAGGGTATTTTTGTAACATACCTATTTATATACATCTGAATAACAGTATGAGTGTAGTTAATATTTAGTATTTTGGTTTAATATACGAAGATTTTGTTTTAAATCAAGTAAATGTTCATTTAAATTTTGAATACGTTAGTACATAAAAATGTATTTTCTTATTTATAATTTTTTTAGTTATCTTTTTTTTTAGAAAAAGTCGAACTTTCTTTATTATAAATAAAATGCATTTTGTTGATACGTTGCATATACAATATTTAGGCATGTGCGTGTCAACAACCAAAACAATTTCAACTTGTGTGTTCTGCCTCATGTGTGAGGCTTTTCATTAAAAAGTCTATGAAAATATGATAAAGCTCTTCACAGAGAGCCATTATTGTTGTAATATAAGGAAAATAAAAAAGTGAATAATTACATATGGTCATTCGAACTATGGATCCAAAAGTGCAAGAAGCAATCATAGTTGTATATTGTTCATAGCCCTTATCGTGTTGTAATATAAATAAAATAAAACAGTGAATAATTACATATGGTCATTCGAATTATGGATCTGAAAATTCACCTTCCTGTTAATTTCTTCAGAATTTTTGAGGCATCAAACAATTATTTTTTGGGCTAAAGCTTTTCCACTTTAGCGCCACTCTATTTCATGCTATTATACACATAAATATTTTCCAATGATGTAAAAACATGTTAATTGGAGTATGTATGCAAACAGTATTCCACTCAGAAGTTCACCTTCATGTTTTCACACCTATAGATTGAGACAATGTCATGCCAACCCCCATTATTCATAGAAAAGGGGCTAGCCACGTGATTATGATGTAAAATACTCTAGAAGAGTTTATATTGTAACTCTAGTTAAGAGTTGATTTACTCAACATGAACCACTAGTAGGTTATAAGGTTGTGTTATGACTAGGCCACTAGGAGGAAGATGCATTCCATTCTTTCAAGAGAATTTTGTTCCCTGGTTGAGAAAAGATAGGCATGAGTGATAAAAGGTAAAGAATACAAAGAGTATAGGTGCATTGTAGCATCACATGGGCCACAGGATGTAAAAGACTCTATAAGAGTCTATATTGTAACTATAGTTAAGAGTTGATGTAGTCAAAATTAAGAACCAGTAGGCTATTGAGTTGGGTTATAACCGAGCCACTAGGAGGAAGAGGAATTCCATTCTTCCGAGAGCATTTTTTTCCATAGGTGATAGAAGATAACCAGGAATTATAGGAGGTAGAGCCTACAAAGAGGATTTATGCATTACAGCAACCCACAAGCCACATGCATTAATTCTTTGTACCTACCACCATATTTCTAGACAAAGAAAGAGAATAAAGCGACCTCACCTTCCAACTGGGTTTTCGCTCAAAATGTTTTCCTAGAGAGCATAACTTGTGTCTTATGTGTGTGTGTAATAATATTTTGTCATTCTCTACCATTCTGCATGATTTTCATTCGCATGCGTTCACTAATTATAGTTAAATCTATAGATCTTAAAGTTTAATAAAATTATAATAGTGTAGAATATCATATTTTTAATATAACATTATCAGATCTATTGGGACAAACTATTGAGTGGAATATCGATTATAGCTAATGGATCATCAATTTCCTAATTTCTAACACAATTTACTATTTTCGAAAAAAAATGGGTCTTGAAATTTTAGTGTTGTTTTGAGGTGCTAAATTAAATTTTTTAAGAAAATTTGCAAACTAGTGCCATGGATCTGCAGTTGATATTTTTTCCTCAATGAGACCTTTCTAATTATTTATCATATGCATCAAACAAAGATCATATGCCAAACGTATGACCTGGGAAATTGATGTAACAACTAACCACAATGGGGCACAAAAACTTCTGGTGCTTCATCCCCTATAGTTAGGTTTTTAAATTTTTAGGGGTTTCCCTTGTTTCTCAATAATAAAAAAGAATTTTAGCATCATGGTATTCATCACCTCTATTCTTAAATATAGCTATGATAGCTATGATCGCCCGAGCTAGTTTGTTTCCATTCTCCATGTAAATAATTTTTAGTATTTGTGATTAATGAATTGAGGTTTAGTTTTCATTGCAGCTCTATGTTTTTCTTTAAATTTGTATTTCATTTTGTTATTTCATAAACCTATATTAGAGGTGCCATAAGTTTCATGCAACCAAGACATGACCAAAAGAGTGTATATTTTTAAACCCTGATTCTACAAAAGCTTTTGGAGCAACAATGTGATCCCATGCCACTAAATTCCATCCATTGTTATGCTTCATGCCAAAACAAAGAAAATGTAAAATCGACTTCTGAATATTTTTTTAAATACCTTTGGGCACCCCTTTAATTGAGGTCTAATAAACAAGGATACTTTCAAGAACCGATTTAATGAAGACTAATCACCCACTCTTAACAAAAGTCTATTGGTTCAAATAGAGATATGACCTTCCACCTTCTTAATCATCCACAACCAATCATTGAAATGGTAACCATTTGGTTTAAGTAAAAAATAGAGATGTTTTATGCTATCTTCAATCAATTTTAACTGGTAATGGAAGTGTTAATGAGTAGCGTCCATTATTCTTTAGGACAAACATAAAAAGGAAATAGTAGACTTTTGGTTACTAACCATCATGCAGGCAAGAAGGGAGAAATGGTCTAAAATTTTTGATATTTCTCGAAGGAAACATACTTCTCCAAGGAAAAAAATAAAAACACCTTCATCAAATAATAGACGTGAAATAGATACATTATGCAATAAATTGATGCCCTCCAGCCTTCCATTTCTTATGGCATCTCAAACGAGCTTGTTAAATGCATCCACTACTAAAGGAAAGAGAAGGGGGGTAAAGGAAACCCATGACACATGCCACAAGAAGGATTGAAGAAATCTAATGGATGGCCATTGATAAGCACAATGTAATTAGAAGAAGTAATACACCCCATAATCTAGTTTCCAATAGCATAATTGAAGCTAACATGGATGAGAACTAGTGTTAAGAAGGTCCAATACACATGACTATAGGCTTTAGATAGATTGATTTTAGTAACAACAATAGGAATGTTTTTTTTTTATAGAATGGAGTGCTTTGTAAGCTAGCAAAACAACATCATGTATTTAATGATTTTGTAAAAAAATTAATTGTTACTTTATAATGATCACACTTAGAATAGGCTTCAATCTAGTTGCAATGGCTATGGATATCAACTTATAAGCCACATTGCAACGAGAGATAGGGTAGAAATCATTGAAAGAATACTCCTCCTACATCTTAGGAATTAGGGCAATAAAATAAGAATTAATAGCACCCAATACCAAGCATGATCCCTAAGATTCTCTAACAACCTTTAATACATCCTCTTTGATCAAATAAAATAAACCACAAAGAATTACATTTTCATATTATTCAAATTGAGGCTTTTCTCCTTTTGCATGGATAAAAGGGCTATTGAACTTCCCCTTCAATAACTTCTTGTAAAAGTGAAGCATTCATGTCCTTTGAGATGAAAGGAGGAAATATAGATAACAAACCTAGCTGCTCCAAAATAGGGGATCCTCTAGGTTGAGTGAAAAGTGATTTAAAGCATTAAACACCAAGTTGAGAAATATCATAAATGGATGAGAAAGAATTCCCCTCAATTTCCTTCATATAGCATATAGTTTTCACGTTCACATGATGGTTGGCATAATTGTGGAAAAAAATAGTATTATTATCTTGTTACGAGATCTAGATAGGATGCCTCTTTAATCTCTAGGTTTCATCTTATTTGTCAAGGATATATCTCTCTTTGCGTTCAAGGGGATATAATGTTTCGATTAATTCAAATGACAAGGCACAAATAATTTGATGAATACAAAACATTAATTTTGTCTTCCATCTCCTTCAATGTAGCTCTAATGAGTTTATTAACCATTGAAATCATTGTTTTAGAAAAAAAATACACACACTATATCATGGTGATTAGTGCTTTATAAATTGGAATAAATGCTTCTTTAGCCATACAAATTAAATGGACAGTAAATGCCTATAGCCATAAATGAATAATCAACATCAAAACACTTATAGCTTGACACACCTCACATTGCTAAAATTTTAAAAATCACAAACACTAATTAAATTATAACTTTATTTTCAATTTTGTTGTTTTTTTATCAAAAAGATTTCATTAGAAATTTAAAATAGAAGAGCATTCAAAATTAGTCTCAATAGTCCTCGCACTCTAATTTTGACCAGAAATTTTTAGATTGGGGACTAGAGGATACCAAAATGGACACTTGACATGCATTATTTTCATAAGGCATTAAAAATGTAGCATACTAGGAATAACAAAAAAGGAGACCAAAAATGAAAACAACCTATCAAGGAGGGCGGTAGGGGGGAAATTCATGTGGAGATGCGAACTAACCAACATGATCATGAATGTGGAAATGTTCCACTCACGCTTCCAAGCTACGATGATGATCAATGGTTTGATGATGATTGCTTTGGAGACTATCCAGTTGAGCCATAATTTCATTTTGAATGTGTTGAATATCAGTAAGATAGGTCGATATTTCATTTTGATCATCATACTAGTGGTCCTTGAAGATGTCCAGGTCAATTTGGATGTGTTGCAACTACTCAAAAATGGATTCCACAGAAGGAGAGGCCTCCCGGTAGCTTAGAGAGAAAGCTAGAGAAGTAGCTTAGGCACCCACTATTTCTTGGCTAGTCGAGTTGGTGGAGGATGATTTGTGTCCATGCTCAGGGTGATAGCCTGGACATCCTATTCCCTCCCTTGATGGGGTTGGCCCCATTGCTTGGGCATATTGTAATTGAGACAGGCTAGTAGTTGGCTAAGGGTGAAGACCAAGAAGAGTCCATCCATGTACCTATAAGAAACAATACAAAACCAGATACCATAGAATCACTGCCCCAATTGAAAAGATACCAAAAGACTGACACAATGTGTAATGGAACAAGAAAGGCAAGAGTACAATGAGGTGAGAGGGCTAGACGGGACATACCCCACCAATGACCCAAGGAATTTACTAGAATAGAAAATACAACCCCAGTTGGGAGGAGGACTAATTTTAGTGACTTGGACCCATAACAGACTCTCAGACTGCCTACCAAACTTACCTGAGGTCGAGGTATCACCTTCACACCATTATAGACTAGGAAGAGGTATGAACACTGAGGCCATAACATAGCATATGCCAACGTACAATTAAAAAACCTTGCAACAAAATAAGAATACAAATGATTTGAGAGACATAGAGACCTTACCCCACGCACCTAAGGGAGGAACTCGGAGATTCCAAAGATGTCAGGATGACCTCAGACCTGAAATGATGTGGAGACTATGTCAGACACCGCTTGTTCATGTTCTAGGATCTTAGGGTAGGTTAGTAGACAAAACCCAACCCAAACCAAAAAACCATAGTTGCCCATGCCGCTCCTTAGCTAAGGTTGAAACTTGAGATAGCCACCATTGCACTAGACTCGAACACCTCCAAACCCCTCATGACCCAAATTCATCTCTCAAGCTTCCAAACTCGAGCAAAATGCTCTCCAAACATCAAATTGAACAACCAGTTGCATGAAATAAATCATCGCACAAGGGAATTGATTGCAGGGATGACACATTAAGGAAGAGTTAATACCCACGTGGTGAAAGAGTAGGCCCTAATGGACATGTTAATTTTCATCATAAGATTACTCTTAAGCAATAGAAAGAATGAAGATTGAACCTTATTTTGTATACATACCATAGATAATTTGACCGTCATGGACTATTCTGTTAAAGGAATTATACCATCTTATTGCATGGATTAAATAACATGAATATCTAGCTTCACGATTTCAGACTCAAAATCAAAATCATTTTTCAAGTATAGTTACCATTTTCCAACTCCTTAAGCATGGTCAAAGGAATGCTTTCATTTCATAAGAAAATATTAACATAGGTAATCTATTTATGAAAAATTGTCACATGCCAGTTTCTACGATGTATGGGCCCTAGAATTGTTACCCACTGGACATGCTTCTATAGTTAACTTCAGACTAGAATGCAACCTGCATAATAGAATAGAGATAAATTCAACTATCATTATATCTGAGCTAATTGATTTTAATCTCATAACATTCAAGGATTAACGCAAAACACATGCCATGCAAGTGAATCTCATGAGATTAGAGGGAAGCATCATTAAATATATTAATACATAATCATATACTATTCATCAAGCATTTTGATGACAAATAAAACTTAAGAACTCTTCTCATAAACAAACTCGAACTATAACATAGAGAGGGTAAGAATCATCATACAACCATTTCTCACATCTGACACCAACTAAAACCTCATCTGGAAGGAGAAGCACCACCACCAAGCCATGAATCACCTCTAATTCCCACCGAGCCGAAGATTTTGCCAAGGATCAACTATCCTCAAATGATCGATGTGCTAGGTCTTTAATATCATCTTTCATAATTTAGTTATTATTAACGATGTCCTACTTTTATAGATTTTTTCATTTGCCTAGTTCTTTTTCAAAAAATCTCTTCTTTATCTCCCACGAGGCTTTTCCTCATAAAATCTTGCCTTTATTTCCCGCAAATCTTTTACTTCTGATGGATCTATAATCCATCCAAGCTTATCTAGAATCACGTCTACAAGCTTTATCATGAAAGATTCACCCCTATCCCATTGCTCATGGGATTTGGGAAGCATCTCCTCTCTCTTGGTGCTCCACCCTCCAAGAGTTTTATTTTATTAATTTATTTAGTAACACATTTTCTTTTCATATTACATATCACCTAGCTGTCCTCAGCTTAGGTTTACAAACATTTAACACACAAGCAAGGATATCACACCTAGCTTTAACTTAGCTTAGGTTTACAATCATTTAGTACGCAAGCGAGGGGTGTTACAAAATTAAAAAAGAAAAATAAAGCAAAGCAAATGAAATAAAAAATTTAATTAAAAAAAACAAATAAATGAGGATGGAGCTTTATCTCAATTCAGAAAAATGACGAAGTCTAACTAACAATGAAAATGATTTTTTCCAAAGTTCAAGGAAAAAAATTTGGGTCAATCATATTTTTTCCAAACTTCAAGGATATATTTTTGGGCCATTTTATTTATTAGTTAAATTAGCCTATATCCATGTTAACTTTGAAGCCCCCAGAGGTTCCATAGATCCAGAGTTAGGATGAATCTAGGCTAATTTAATTTTCCCTTTTAAATAGGCTATATTCCACGTGATTATCATGGACCAATACCATGGTTTCTCAATACCATGAGTCTTTTTTATGTTTGTTTTATTTTTTTATGTAATTTGACTTAGTGAAAATGTTAAACATTATTTTACAATATCTCTATCCTACTGAACTAGAGCACCTCTAAGTTTAATTACCATAAAAAATTCCATTGAAATATTAAATTCATCCACTTTATTAAATCTCTAGTTAGTAATTCCTTAGTCCACTTATTAATTTATTTGTTCACTCATTAATCTGTTATAAAAATAAACAAACTCAACCCCTTTTGAAGAAACAATTCTAATCTTAATCTAATGTTAATTTTTAAAAATATAAAAATTTTTAAATAATCAAAAGAAAACATCAATTTAAAAAACAAAAACAAAAATCTTAAAATTTCACATTAAACCAAAACTATTTATTAAAAACAATTTAATTATGAATATTAAATATCCACTAATTAACTTTATTCCACTTATTAACAGGTATAAAAAGAAATTAACAAATAAATATATTGAATCTCTTTTAATATAATATTTTTTGTAAGTTGAAATTTCCATGGTTATTTATATTGTATTGTCAAAATTTCAAGGGAACAATCTCAAGGTAAGCTTGTTGACTTTTTGAGTGGATACTTTACCCACTTTATCCATTATTAGGGGCCTAAATTTCATTAACTATATTCCACTTATTAACTCTTATAAAAATAAAATAATAAATAAATACATTTAATCTCTTTTAATATAATTATTTTTGTAAGTGGACATTTCCATAGTTATCTTTTGAGATGAACACTTTACCCATTATTAAAGACCATAATTTATGTAACTAATAACGTGCAAAGTGTCGACTCCAAAAATTCGACTGTTTCTTTTAACAAAATCTTTTAAAATTTTAATAAAAATTTTAAAAAAATATAATTTTGTTTTATTGAATAAAAAATAAAAATTAAAAAATATTAATTCTAAACATTTTCATACTTAATATAACCCAATAAGGTGAGATAAAAACAATTGAATTTTGAATATCAAATATCCAGTAGTTAACTTTATCCCACTTATTAGCTTATTAACTGTTATAAAAAGAAAATTAACAAATAAATATACCCAGACTTTTTTAATATATTTTCTTTTGTAAGTGGAGATTTCTATGGTTATTTATATGTATTGTCAAAATTTCGAAGGAACAATCTCAACTTAAGCTTGCCCGAATTTTGGAATGGACATTTTATCCACTTTACCCATTATTAGTGGCCTGAATTTATTAACTGTATTCCACTTAATATCTTTTATAAAAATTAAATAATAAATAAATATATTCAATCTCTTTTAATATAATTCTTTTGTAATTGGAGATTTCCATAATTATTTATATTTTAAGTGTGTCTGACTTTTCTGGTGAACACTTTACCCATTAGTAAAGACTGTAATTTATGTAATTTATGGTAAGTGATAACAAATAAAGTGTCCACCATAAAAATTGGACAGAAAATTTTAACAAAGCCTTTTAAAATTTTAATAAAAATTTTAAAAAATATAATTTTGCTTCATTGAATAAAAAATTAAACATAAAAATATTAAATATAAGAGAGTTTCTTCAGCGTAAATTACAAGAAATTTCATTTATTGACACATTTCGAACCAACGATGAACCGCACTTGTTGGTTCGAAATGCGTCGAAAAATGAAATTTCTTGTGATTTACACCGAAAAAACTCTCTTATATTTGATATGGATCACAGAGGCCTCAATTCAATAAAAATATTAATTGTAAACATTTTCATACCTAATATAACCGAATAAAGTGATTTAATATATGAAAAAAATTCCAAAAAATTAAAAATTAAACATAAAAATATTAAATATAAGAGAATTTCTTCGGTGTAAATCACAAGAAATTTTCGAACCAACAATGAACCACACTTGTTGGTTTGAAACGCGTTGACAAATGAAATTTCTTGTGATTTACACCGGAAAAACTCTCTTATATTTGATATGGATCACAAAGACCTCAATTCAATAAAAATATTAATTGTAAACATTTTCATACCTAATATAACCGAATAAATTTAGTTACCATATGAAGAAACTTAAAAAAAAAAACCTTACCAATAAAATAATAAATAATTTAATAATAAATATTAAACCAAAAGAACATATTAAATATAGCAACCACCTTACTAACCTTCCATCTTCCCGCTCCATGTTGGCAAAGTTTCACCCAATTTAAAGTTGTACTTCTCCTCACCACCATGATCACACCATACCTATAAATATGTGCTAGTGAGAATTGAATTTTTAACTTTATCTATCGTCCTATCGTTCTAGTGAGAGTCTGTTGTAGAGTTTTTAACATTCTGTGCTATCTTTCTAGTGAGAATCTGTTGCAGAATTTTTAACTGTGGAAGAATTTTTACTTTCTATCGTCCTATCGTTCTAGTGAGAGAGCATTTTTAATTTTTAACTCTCTGTCGTTATATCGTTCTAGTGAGAGTCTGTTGCAGGGTTTTTAACTTTCTATGGTGCTATCGTCCTTAACTGTTGAAGAATTTTTAGTCTATTGCCGAATTTTTAACTTTTCTCTATCGTCCTAGTGACAGAGTATTTTGGGTGTTAAAGGAGTCTTCGTGTTTCACTCGAAGATGGAGAACGCTGTAATGAACAATCCGACTGCTAATACCATCTTCGAGGATCTGTTTGCCTTTCACTTCTTTTTAATGTTATTGATGTTGGAATGATAATTTAAACTGCCATGGAACGACAGCGACCGCAGCTTACTGTTTCTAGAAAACCTCCATTTGAGCTCCCTGCAATGTGATCAAGTCGCAGATCGCATATCGCACATTTTCTTGTTAACCTTCATTGCGTCCCTTCTATCGTCTGTGATTGCGATTTCACGATGTGATCTGATCGCATATTCCAAATCGCATGTTTCAAACAGTTATGGCAGCGGCGGCACATCTTTTCTTTTACTCCGATGCAATGGTGCGATGTTGTGATGGGCCACGCATTAAATTCAGAGGGGATATTTTTAGCCATGTAATTAATGATATTTAAGGCGGTTGGTAAATGTAGGTGAAATTTCTAATTTTATTGTTTTTTATTTTACGGAAGTATGGGCACAAGCAACACGTATGAAAGATATTTTCTGCATTGTTCATTATATATATGAAAATGCAATGGCAGATACAGAGAGAGCAGAACCAAAAAATGAGAGCTCTTTTTTCTGCAATGCAGAGCAGTGCTGAAACTCCAATTTTTTTTGAGATGGTGAAATTAGTTTTTGGAACTGAAGCGTTCTTGTTGTAATCCCTCTGAGTAGAGGAAGACTATTTTGTAACAGTTTTTTTTGTTATGATTAAAGATCCTGAATTAAAATAATAGAGCATTGTTCTCTGTGAAATTTCTTTTGTGTTTGAAATCAATAGAAATCATCCAAGATTGTATCAGAGCTAGTCTAGGCACTCAGTGAGTCAAAAACAGAGTTTGTTTTTCACTGTAGGAGCTGTAAGAAGATTATTTAGGAGATTTTTCAAGCAGAGAAAGTTTTTTCTTGTTTTTAATTATACAGACATTATCTCTTCTTTACCTATACAGATTTAAGATGGCAGATGCTGGAACAGGTTTGACAAATTCCCAAATGCCACAGTTTAATGGGAAAAATCACAGTTGTTGGTCCATAACAATGAAAGCATTGTTTGCTTCTCAAGGAATATTGGAGCTAGTTGAAACTGGCTATGCTGAACCTGCAGATGCAACAGCGTTGGCTGCTTTGACAGTAGCAGAAAGAGACCAGTTGAAGAGCGATAGGAAGAAGGATGCCAAAGCCCTATTTTTTCTCTTTCAATCAGTACATGAAAGTGTTTTTCCACGGATTGCAGCAACATCAAAATCCAAGGAGGCATGGGATATTCTCAAAACTGCCTATCAAGGCATGGAGAAGGTGAAGACTGCAAAGTTGCAGATGTTGAGGAGAGACTTTGAAACACTCAGCATGAAGGAATCTGATACAAAAGTCTCATTCTTCACTCAGGTTATTGGGTTGATAACCCAAATAAGATCTCATGGTGAGATTCTTGAAGAAAGAAGGATTGTAGAGAAAATCTTGAGAAGTTTACCCTCAAGGTTTGAATCTATTGTGGTAGCAATAGAAGAAACAAAAGATCTTTCACAGTTCACGGTAGATGAACTGAGTGCTTCTCTTATGTCTCATGAACACAGACTGAGTAGATGAACAGATTCCTCTTTTGAGCAAGCATTCAAGACTCAGATGTTTTTCAGCCAAGGAAAAGGTCAAGGCAGAGAAAATAACAGAGGTCGTGGAAGAAGCCAAAACAGAGGCAGATATTATCCTGCAAGTACAAGCGGAAGGAGCTGCAATCAAAACCAAGATGAAGGTTCAAGCAAACAACAAGCTCATGGACAAAGGTATGACAAATCCCAAGTCCAATGTCATTATTGTAAGAAATATGGGCATTATGCCAATGAATGTAGGAAAAAGAAAAATGACATGAATAGTAGGCAAAATGATAATTTTGCAAATGAAGAAGATAAGAATCCAAAGAATGTGTTGTTAACATGTAACATTGCACAAGACAAACAAGAATATTTTTGGTTCTTAGACTCAGGTTGTAGTAATCACATGACTGGAAATATTGCAATGTTTTCCAATCTGGATGAAAATCTGAAATCTGAGGTAACAGCAGGAACTGATAGTAAGATATCTATCAAGGGTAATGGCAGAGTCAGTATCCGAGCAAGAAATGGAGAACAGATGATTGTGCCAGAGGTATACTATGTACCTGGTCTGAAATGTAATCTTTTTAGAACTGGGCAGCTCATTGACAAAGTTTACAACGTGTTCTTCAAAGATGATATGTGTACAATCAGAGATATACCTCCAAGTAAGAAGATCATTGCACAGGTGCAGATGACCAGCAATAGAATGTTTCCTCTCAAACTCAGAGCAGATTTAAAGGAAGGAAG
>APFE030128143.1:52486-71466 GCA_000404065.3 Pinus taeda | reverse complement strand
TAATCCATCCACTAAGAAATTGATTGTAAGCAGAGATGTGCAGTTCATTGAAGATGAAGCTTGGGATGGAAGCTTAGAGAAGACAGTGAATGTGAAGACAATTATGTCTCGCGAAGAAGAAGATGAAGGGACAGCAGCATATAATCCTTCCTTGGTGGCTCCTCCTCCACCACATCAAATACAAAAAACCACACCACAAGCTGGAATTCGAATAACCTTAAGAAGTCAAAGAAGTGCTTCTTCAAGCATACCATAGGGATTAGATATACCCTCAAGCTCGGATACAACTTCAAGCACACCAAGAAGACCAAGATTCAGAAATATGAATGAGATTTATGAACAAGGAGAGGTAAGTAACAATACTGGTCTGAATTCATTATTCTCTTTGTATTGTCATGTTGATGACCCAATTCATTTTGAAGATGCTGTAAATGAAGATAAATGGATTGAAGCAATGAATGAAGAAATTGGTGCAATTAAAAGGAGTAAAACATGGGAGTTAGTGGACCTCCCTAAAGGCAAAGATGCCATTGGAGTTAAGTGGGTCTATAAGACCAAAAACAATGCTGAAGGCAAGATTGACAGGCGCAAAGTAGGACTTGTTGTGAAAGGCTACAAGCAACAACAAGGCAAAGACTATGATGAAACCTTTGCACCAGTAGCAAGGATAGAAACAGTGAGGACAATGTTGTTTATTGCAGCACAACACAAATGGAAGATTTATCAGATGGATGTTAAATCTGCATTCCTAAATGGAGTGTTAAAAGAAGAGGTTTATGTTGAACAACCTCCAGGCTATGAAGTTGAAGGCCAAGAGAATAAAGTACACAAACTAAAGAAGGCTCTTTATGGGCTGAAGCAAGCTCCAAGAGCATGGTACAGCAGAATAGATGCTTATCTAGTTGGGAATGGATTTGATAAGTGTGATGGTGAACCCACACTCTACATAAAGGAGAATGCCGGTAAGATTCTTATTGTTGTTTTATATGTAGATGATTTGATTTTTACTAGCAATGATGCTTCTCTCATTGCTGATTTTAAAGCAGTCATGAAAAGTGAATTTGAAATGACCGATTTGGGCTTCTTAAGATATTTTCTTGGAATTAAAGTCGACCAAAGTGAAAATGGTGTTTTCATTTCTCAAGCTAAATATGTAGAAGCAGTGTTGAAAAGATTTAACATAAAGAACAGCAAGGAAGTTGTGACTCCAACTGTAGTGGGGTTGAAATTGACCAAAGAAGACAGCAACAAGGATTTTGATCCAAAGTTGTACAAGAGCATAGTTGGCAGCCTTATGAACTTGACTGCAACTAGGCCAGACATTATGCACGTTGTGAGTTTAATCTCCAGATTTATGGAAAGACCGAAAGAGATTCATTGGCAGGAACCCAAGAGGATTCTAACGTATGTGAATGGAACGAAGGGGTTTGGTATTTTATACTCCTCTTCTGAAAGTTTCATGTTGACAGGATACACTGACAGTGATTGGGCTGGAAGTTTTGATGATAGGAAAAGCACATCGGGATATGTGTTTCATATGGGATCGAGAGCCATCTCATGGGCTTCCAAGAAGCAACCAGTTGTGTATTTGTCAAGAGCAAAGGCAGAGTATGTGGCAGCAACAGCGGCAGCATTCGAAGAAGTGTGGCTGAGAAGAGTTCTCAAAGATTTGTGTCATGAACAAGAAAGGGGCACAACCATTTACTGTGACAATACCTCAGTAATAACATTGTCTAAAAACTCTGTTTTTCATAAAAGAACAAAGCACATAGATACCAAATTTCACTTCATACGTGAATTGGTTAACAATGGTGAGATTGTTTTGCAGCACTGCAGAACAGAGGATCAGCTAGCTGACATCTTGACAAAACCATTGGGAAAGAAAAGTTTTGATCATTTCAGGAAATTCCTGGATATGCAGAAAAGCCCAGCAGTTGAAACTAAAGGGGAGTGTTGGAATGATAATTTAAACTGCCATGGAGCGACAACGACCGCAGCATACTGTTTCCACAAAACCTCCATTTGAGCTCCCTGTTATGCGATCAAGTCGCAGATTGCATATTGCACATTTTCTTGTTAACCTTCATTGCGTCCCTTCTATCGTCTGCGATTGCGATTTTGCGATGCGATCTGATCGCATATCACAAATCGTACGTTTGAAACAGTTATGGCAGCGACAGCACATCTTTTCTTTTCCTCGGATGCGATGGTGCGATGTTGTGATGGGCCACACATTAAATTCAGATAGGATATTTTCAGCCGTGTAATTAATGATATTTAAGGCCATTGGTAAATGTAGGTGAAATTTTTAATTTTATTGTTTTTTATCTTACAGAAGTTGGGCACAAACAACACGTATGAGAGATATTTTCTACGTTGTTCATTATATATATGAAAATGCAATGGCAGATACAGAGAGAGCAGAACCAAAAAAAGAGAGCTTTTTTTCTGCAATGCACAAAAGTGCCGAAACTCCAATTTTTCTGAGATAGAGAAATTAGTTTTTGGAGCTGAAGGGTTCCTGTTGTAATCCCTCTGAGTAGAGGAAGACTATTTTGTAACAGTTTTTTTTGTTATGGTTAAAGATCCTGAATTAAAATAACAGAGCGTTGTTCTCTATGAAATTTCTTTTGTGTTTGAAATCAACAGAAATCTTCCAACAATTGAACGATCTAATGAAAGATTCGAGGGTGCGTTTCCATTTCCCTTCTTTTTACTGTTACTATACCTGCCCACGGCATGGTATATATAGTTGCCACTAGCATTAGTTTGAATCAAAGCAATACTTTAATATAAAGTTTTTTGATTCATATCTTCTTTGGGCTTATCAGATATTGACAACTCCGTTCATACAGCTCGGAGTCTTATTGCCGGTGATATAGATAAATACATAAACTAAAATTCCAACCGTGAAGCTAATTAATCCTAGGTTGAGGCTACCATTAAAAAATGACATTTTCGTAACATTTTATGTGAAATACTGTGGAAATATATTTGGTATGCTTTGCAACATGATGGTGTGCTTCCATGTGCCCCTTCATAGCAACAATGGCATCCTCCTAACTGCCGCGGTGCAAATACATTTGCATCAAGAGACCGTGTCGGCCAGGATAGCCATGATCACAATTGGGTAAACATTATATATACACATATTGAAATGAAATAATTGATACTCAGACGTAGTGAGTGAAGCGCCTTTCTCTATTACATCTATCACGGGTTTGACTGAAAATATAAGCACCTCATCCGTGACAAACAGGTTCTGGGAGCGTGAAATAATGATGCTCGTAGGATCTAGGGCAATCCTCATTGTTGATCTAGGGCAATTCTCAGTCCTTAGTTCCAGCCATGCTCTTCAATCTGGAAAGTTGAATAATAGCCAGAGCAGCAGATCCAAAAGACCAAAGTTGGCTAAGGATAATATTCAGTTTTTAGATTGAAGAACATGGCCAAAACTAAGGCTCCCACAACCTATTTGTCATGGATGAGGTTCTCATATTTTCGCTCAAACCTCCGACAGATGTAATACAGAAAGGCCCTTCACGCACTAGGTCTGAATATCAATTCTTTCGTTTCAATACACGTATATATATCCATTTGCATCAACTCATGTATCGCCATGATCACAAAGACTTTGACAATACAAGCTGCCTCGTATCCCCTAAAATAATAGGTGATTTCCTCTCAATATCCAGGATAGGGTTGTTTCTCCTCCTTGTTTGGAGTTGGTAAACATCAAAGTTACAACAATAAAAAATATATTTGCAACAATAAAAAAATATTATTTCGTAATAAACTTTTATGTCCATGAGGATAAACCCCGGTCACAAATATTGGATTAGCGATAGAGGGATTGTTCCCCACACTTGAATGGGAAAGGACTTAGATGTTAAATAAATTTTAAGGGGATTTGATTTCAAGGTTAACCATTGCAATCCTATGCATTCCACTTTAATTAACAGGCTCTCAATGACTCACTATAAGTCAGTATTTTGATGGTTAACTCATCAAAGAACTATCTGTCCATTCAATGATAAATCCTAATCACAAAGATTAGATTAGCCATATAAGGGTTGTTGCCCATAGTTGAATTGGAAAGGAGAAAAGAGGGGTCGAACATGAAAGGAAATGAAAAGGACAATTAGAAAATAAAATAGAGATATAACAATAATGGATATGGATTGATAAAGCTAGTTAATTAAGGAAAATAAAAGGACAATTAGAAAATAAAATAGAGAGATATAACAATAATGAAGATGGATGGATAAATCTAGTTAATTAAGTAGTGTGATTGAGTTTGATTAATTAGTGGAATTAATCATTCCTACTTATTATGATGCCTTTACATATATACAAGTTGCTAGGCTTTTTATCAATTTCAATGCCTTTCTAATGTGTCTTTTGAAATGGTGATTTTATTTACAAGAATTTTGGTGTCTTGAATACAAACATGTATTTTTTTTACAATATTTTTAGCTAAGGCTAAGGATATGATATGTTCATGTTTTATGTCTTTAGAGTGCTTTTTTTATTCTAGTCTTGAATGATGTACTAGATTCACCAATGTAACATCTCACAAAGGAGAAGCAAAGCAAATTTTGTAGACCCCCTTTTGGTTGGTGAATGTCAACTTTCTCCTTAACAAATCTCATCTTTTTCTACACTGACCAAAGCTTTAAAGGATGTGATGATATTCTTCTTCTTTATAACTTTTGGAATCTGATAAATAACTCTCTGAACATAGTGAGTGTATGCATTGTTCTTCATGTTGTTATTTTCAATTAAATTAATTTAGTTTGATATTCTCATTACAACTCTAAAAAAATGTTATTAGTATATTTTTTATTTATATCATAAATTTTTAAATAAATTTTCCAATTAACAAAATTTTTACTAGAGATGTTGGGGACTCAAATCTTACCTAGAGAATCTAGGATTTTTTACGAGTGCCATCATGCGTCGGGAGGACATCCATATGCGAAAATAATGAAGGTTTGAATTTATTCTGAGCAACCTCCTAAAATAATAAATATATCAGTCCATGATTTAAAGATGTTAAAACTATTTTATCGCTTATAAATTGTGTGTGTTGTTTTCTGGATAGGACTATTATAAAAAATGCCAGCGTAAACCAAAATTATTTGGGATGACAGCATCGCCCCTCAAACGAAAAGGTAAGATCACTTTGATATTTATATTTATAAAGATGAATGAATTCAGGGTATTTTTGTAACATACCTATTTATATACATCTGAATAACAGTATGAGTGTAGTTAATATTTAGTATTTTGGTTTATATATATAATTTTGTTTTAAATCATCTGTAAATGTTCATTTAAATTCTGAATACGTTTTCCAGATAAAAATATACATAAAATGTATTTTTTATTTTAATAATTTTTAGTTATCTTTTTTTCGTAGAAAAAGTCGAACTTCTTTTATTGATAAATAAAATGCATTTTGCTGATACATTGCATATACAATATTTAGGCATGTGCATGTCAACAACCAAAACCATTTCAACTTGTGTGTTCTACCTCATGTGTGAGGCTTTTCATTAAAAATTCTATGAAAATATTATAAATCTCTTCATAGAGAGCCCTTATTGGGTTGTAATATAAGGAAAATAAAAAAGTGAATAATTACATATGGTCATTCGAACTATGGATCCAAAAGTGCAAGAAGCAATCATAGTTGTATAGTGTTCATATCCCTTATCGTGTTGTAATATAAATAAAATAAAACAGTGAATAATTACATATGGTCATTCGAATTATGGATCTTAAAATTCACCTTCCTGTTAATTTCTTCCCAATTTTTGAGGCATCAAACAATGATTTTTCGGGGTAAAGCTTTGCCACTTTAGCGCCACTCTATTTCATGCAATTATACACATAAATATTTTCCAATGATGTAAGAAGCATGTTAATTGGAGTCTGTATGCAAACATTATTCCACTCAGAAGTTCACCTTCACGTTTTCACACCTATATATTGAGACAATGTCATGCCAACCCCCATTATTCATAGAAAAGTGGCTAGCCACGTGATTATGATGTAAAATACTCTAGAAGAGTTTATATTGTAACTCTAGTTAAGAGTTGATTTACTCAACATGAACCACTAGTAGTTTATCAAGTTGTGTTATGACTAGGCCACTAGGAGGAAGATGCATTCCATTATTTCAAGAGAATTTTGTTCCTTAGTTGAGAAAAGATAGGCATGAGTGATAAAAGGTATAGAACACAAAGAGTATATGTGCATTGTAGCATCACATGGGCCACAGGATGTAAAAGACTCTATAAGAGTCTATATTGTAACTATAGTTAAGAGTTGATGTAGTCAAAATTAACAACTCTTAGGCTATTCAGTTGGGTTATAACCGAGCCACTAGGAGGAAGAGGAATTCCATTCTTCCGAGAGAATTTTCTTCCATAGCTGATAGAAGATAACCATGAATTATAGGAGGTAGAGCCCACAAAGAGGATTTATGCATTATAACAACCCACAAGCTACATGCATTAATTCTTTGTACCTACAACCATATTTCTAGACAAAAAAAGAGAATAAAGCGACCTCACCTTCCAACTGGGTTTTCGCTCAAAAGGTTTTTCTAGAGAGCATAACTTGTGTCTTATGTGTGTGTGTAAGAATATTTTGTCATTCTCTACCTTTCTGCATGATTTCCATTCACATGCGTTCACTAATTATAGTTAAATCTATAGATCTTAAAGTTTAATAAAATTATAATAGTGTAGAATATCATATTTTTAATATAACATTATCAGATCTGTTGGGACAAAATATTGAGTGGAATATCCATTATAGCTTATGGATCATCAATTTCCTCATTTCTAACACAATTTACTATTTTCAAAAAAAATTGGGTCTTGAAATTTCAAGGTCGTTTTGAGGTGCTAAATTACGTTTTTTAAGAAAATTTGCAAACTAGTGTCATGGATCTGCAGTTGATTTTTTTTCCTCAATGAGACCTTTCTAATTAGTTATCATATGCATCAAACAAAGATCATATGCCAAAGGTATGACCTGGGAAATTTATGTAACAACTAACCACAATGGGGCACACAAACTTCTGGTGCTTCATCCCCTATGGTTAGGTTTTTAAATTTTTAGGGGTTTCCCTTGTTTCTCAATAATAAAAAAGAATTTTAGCATCATGGTATTCATCACCTCTCTTCTTAAATATAGCTATGATCGCCTGAGCTAGTTTGTTTCCATTCTCCATGTAAATAATTTTTAGTATTTGTGATTAATGAATTGAGGTTTACTTTTCATTACAGCTCTATGTTTTTCTTTAAATTTGTATTTCATTTTGTTCTTTCATAAAACTATAATAGAGGTGCCATAATTTTCATGCAACCAAGACATGACAAAAAGAGTGTATATTTTTAAACCCTGATTCTACAAAAGCTTTTGGAGTAACAATCTGATCCCATGCCACTAAATTCCATCCATTTTTATGCTTCATGCCAAAACAAAGAAAATGTAAAATTGACTTCTGAATATTTTTTTAAATACCTTTAGGCACCACTTTAATTGAGGTCTAATAAACAAGGATACTTTCAAGAACTCATTTAACGAAGACTAATCACCCACTCTTAACAAAAGTCTATTGGTTCAAATAGAGATATGACATTCCAACTTCTTAATCATCCACAACCAATCATTAAAATGGTAACCATTGGTTTAAGTAAAAAATAGAGATGTTTTATGCTATCTTCAATCAATTTTAACTAGTAATGGAAGTGTTAATGAGTAGCGTCCATTATTCTTTAGGACAAACATAAAAAGGAAATAGTAGACTTTGGGTTACTAACCATCATGCAAGCAAGAAGGGAGAAATGGTCTAAAATTTTTGATATTTCTCGAAGGAAACATACTTCTCTAAGGAAGAAAATAAAAACACCTTCATCAAATAATAGACGTGAAATAGATACATTATGCAATATATTGATGCCCTCCAGCCTTCCATTTCTTATGGCATCTCAAACGATCTTGTTAAATGCATCCACTACTAAAGGAAAGAGAATGGGGGTAAAGAAAACCCATGACACATGCCACAAGAAGGATTGAAGAAATCTAATGGATGGGCATTGATAAGCACAATGTAATTAGAAGAAGTAATACACCCCATAATCTAGTTTCCAATAGCACAATTTAAGCCAACATGGATGAGAACTAGTGTTAAGAAGGTCCAATACACATAACTATAGGCTTTAGATAGATTGATTTTAGTAACAACAATAGGAATGTTTTTTTTTGATAGAATGGAGTGCTTTGTAAGCTAGCAAAACAACATCATGTATTTAATGATTTTGTAAAAAAAAATAATTGTTACTTTATAATGATCACACTTAGAATAGGCTTCAATCTAGTTGCAATGGCTATGGATATCAAATTATAAGCCACATTGCAACGAGAGATAGGGTAGAAATCATTGAAAGAATACTCCTCCTACAGCTTAGGAATTAGGGCAATAAAATAAGAATTAATAGCACCCAATATCAAGCATGATCCCTAAGATTCTCTAACAACCTTTAGTACATCCTCTTTGATCAAATAAAATAAACCACAAAGAATTACATTTTCATATTATTAAAATTGAGGCTTTTCTCCTTTTGCATGGATAAAAGGGCTATTGAACTTCCCCTTCCATAACTTCTTGTAAAAGTGAAGCATTCATGTCCTTTGAGATGAAAGGAGGAAATATAGATAACAAACCTAGCTGCTCCAAAATAGGGGATCCTCTAGGTTGAGTGAAAAGTGATTTAAAGCATTAAACACCAAGTTGAGAAATATCATAAATGGATGAGAAAGAATTCCCCTCAATTTCCTTCATATAGCATATAGTTTTCACGTTCACATGATGGTTGGCATAATTGTGGAAAAAAATAGTATTATTATCTTGTTATGAGATCTAGATAGGATTCCCCTTCAATCTCTAGGTTTCATCTTATTTGTCAAGGATATATCTCTTTTTGCGTTCAAGGGTATATAATGTTTTGATTAATTCAAATGATAAGGCACAAATAATTTGATGAATACAAAACGTTAATTTTGTCTTCCATCTCCTTCAATGTAGCTCTAACGAGTTTATTAACCATTGAGATCATTGTTTTAGAAAAAAAATACACACACTATATCATGGTGATTAATGCTTTATAAACTGGGATAAATGTTGCTTTAGCCATACAAATTAAATGGAGAGTAAATTCCTATAGCCATAAATCAATAATCAACATCAAAACACTTATAGCTTGACACTCCTCACATTGCTAAAATTTTAAAAATCACAAACACTAATTAAATTATAACTTTATTTTCAATTTTGTTGTTTTTTTTTATCAAAAAGATTTCATTAGGAATTTAAAATAGAATAGCATTCAAAATTAGTCTCAATAGAACATGATTGGGTTGCGTGATGTGGGGAGGCATGAAATCATATTTCGGCGGCGGGAGGAGCAAGTGATCACAGACAAATATCAAGGCATTATTACAACAGGTAGAGGGAGCGGTGGAAATGTTAGTGGAGCAGCGCGGTAGGATGATGGACGAGACAGGGTGTCAGGGACAAGACTGAGGAGTGATGGTGCGGGGATCGGGGGCAGCGAACAGCATAGAAGCGTAAGAAGGGAAGTCATGCAGAGCAGAGTGATAGTGAAGAGAGGGTGGCGAAGTAAACCGCGAAGGAAAACCCGTAGAGAAACAAGGAAAGGCTGCACAGAGTGGAGCCATACTGATAGGAGAACAAGGGGACCTGCGAGCCGAAAGGAAGGAGAGAGGAATTCCAGAGGAAGAGAGGACATGGATGCAGGGGGAAGCAAGACAGTGCAGTGATGGATGCAGAGCAGTGGAGCGGACGAAGACCAGGGATGGAAAGAAGCGGATAGGAAGGGAAAGCAGAAGATGGAGGAAACCATGCAGCAGGGCATCCCAGTGTATGAGGTCTCGGAAGGAGAGAGCGAGGAAATGTCGGAAGGTCGGGAGGAGTCCGCATAGGTGATAGGGAAAAATTGTCGAAACAAATCTGTGACGGGAAGTGGGGAGGGTGAAGGAAGGAGCCCGAAGAACGGAACAGAAGGGGTAGGGGAAGATATAGACGAGGGAGAGGCCGCAGGGGAAGAGGAGGTCGGAGAGGTCGGGATGTGGTGGCAGGATGCAGTAGACGAGGATGCCGGTGGTGCGCAAGCCATGAAGAGGAAGCGGAGACAGAAATGGGAGAAGGGAGCAGACAGAGCAGACAGACCATAGGAGCCAGAGTCAGGATTGCAGAGGAGTTTAGGGAGAAAACTAACCCAAAAATTAAAAGAATTATTGAGCATTGGGAGGAAGAGGCCATCCAGGCCCAGTCAGAGAATGAGATGGAAGATTGGATAAGTCTCCTGCCTGACCCAGGGCACACCAGAGGAAGAATGACTCTCTACAAACAACAACATACCTATTTATATACATCTGAATAACAATATGACTGTAGTTAATATTTAGTATTTTGGTTTATATATATAATTTTGTTTTAAATCATCTATAAATGTTCATTGAAATTTTGAATAAGCTTTCCATTTAAAATGTATTTTTTTATTTATAATTTTTTTTAGTTATTTTTTTCGTAGAAAAAGTTGAACTTTCTTTATTGATAAATAAAATGCATTTTGCTGATACATTGCTTATACAATATTTAGGCATGTGCATGTCAACAACCAAAACCATTTCAACTTGTGTGTTCTACCTCATGTGTGAGGCTTTTCATTAAAAAGTCTATGAAAATATTATAAAGCTCTTCACAGAGAGCCCTTACTGTGTTGTAATATGAGGAAAATAAAAAAGTGAATAATTACATATGGTCATTCGAACTATGGATCCAAAAGTGCAAGAAGCAATCATAGTTGTATATTGTTCATATCCCTTATCGTGTTGTAATATAAATAAAATAAAACAGTGAATAATTACATATGGTCATTGGAATTATGGATCTTAAAATTCACCTTCCTGTTAATTTCTTCCCAATTTTTGAGGCATCAAACAATGATTTTTCGAGCTAAAGCTTTGCCACTTTAGCGCCACTCTATTTCATGCTATTATACACATAAATATTTTCCAATGATGTAAGAAGCATGTTAATTGGAGTCTATATGCAAACATTATTCCACTCAGAAGTTCACCTTCATGTTTTCACACCTATAGATTGAGACAATGTCATGCCAACCCCCATTATTCATAGAAAAGGGGCTAGCCACGTGATTATGATGTAAAATACTCTAGAAGAGTTTATATTGTAACTCTAGTTAAGAGTTGACTTACTCAACATGAACCACTTGTAGGTTATCAGGTTGTGTTATGACTAGGCAACTAGGAGGAAGATGCATTCCATTCTTTCAAGAGAATTTTGTTCCTTGGTTGAGAAAAGGTAGGCATGAGTGATAAAAGGTATAGAACAAAAAGAGTATATGTGCATTGTAGCATCACATGGGCCACAGGATGTAAAAGACTCTATAAGAGTCTATATTGTAACTATAGTTAAGAGTTGATGTAGTCAAAATTAACAACTAGTAGGCTATTGAGTTGGGTTATAAACAAGCCACTAGGAGGAAGAGGAATTCCATTCTTCCAAGAGCATTTTTTTCCATAGCTGATAGAAGATAGCCATGAATTATATGAGGTAGAGCCCACAAAGAGGATTTATGAATTATAACAACCCACAAGCTACATGCATTAATTCTTTCTACCTACAACCATATTTCTAGACAAAGAAAGAGAATAAAGTGAGCTGACCTTCCAACTGGGTTTTCGCTCAAAAGGTTTTCCTAGAGAGCATAACTTGTGTCGTATGTGTGTGCGTAAGAATATTTTGTCATTCTCTACCTTTCTACATGATTTCCATTCACATGCGTTCACTAATTATAGTTAAATCTATAGATCTTAAAGTTTAATAAAATTATAATAGTGTAGAATATCATATTTTTAATATAACATTATCATATCTGTTGGGACAAACTATTGAGTGGAATATCCATTATAGCTTATGGATCATCAATTTCCTAATTTCTAACACAATTTACTATTTTCGAAAAAAATTGGGTCTTGAAATTTCAGTGTCGTTTTGAGGTGCTAAATTACGTTTTTTAAGAAAATTTGCAAACTAGTGCCATGGATCTGCAGTTGGTTTTCATTCCTCAAGGAGACCTTTCTAATTAGTTATCATATGGAATAAACAAAGATCATATGCCAAAGGTATGACCTGGGAAATTGATGTAACAACTAACCACAATGGGGCAGACAAACTTCTGGTGCTTCATCCCCTATGTTTAGGTTTTTAAATTTTTAGGGTTTTCCCTTGTTTCTCAATAATAAAAAAGAATTTTAGCATCATGGTATTCATCACCTCTCTTCTTAAATATAGCTATGATCGCCCGAGCTAGTTTGTTTCCATTCTCCATGTAAATTATTTTTAGTATTTGTGATTAATGAATTGAGGTTTAGTTTTCATTGTAGCTCTATGTTTTTTTTTAAATTTGTATTCCATTTTGTTCTTTCATAAACCTATAATAGAGGTGCCATAAGTTTCATGCAACCAAGACATGACCAAAAGAGTGTATATTTTTAAACCCTGATTCTACAGAAGCTTTTGGAGTAACAATTTGATCCCATGCCACTAAATTCCATCCATTGTTATGCTTCATGCCAAAACAAAGAAAATGTAAAATCAACTTCTGAATATTTTTTTAAATACCTTTGGGCACCCCTTCAATTGAGGTCTAATAAACAAGGATACTTTCAATAACTGATTTAATGAAGACTAATCACCCACTCTTAACAAAAGTCTATTGGTTCAATTAGAGATATGACCTTCCACCTTCTTAATCATCCACAACCAATCATTGAAATGGTAACCATTTGGTTTAAGTAAAAAATAGAGATGTTTTATGCTATCTTCAATCAGTTTTAACTGGTAATGGAAGTATTAATGAGTAGCGTCCATTATTCTTTAGGACAAACATAAAAAGGAAATAGTAGACTTTGGGTTACTAACCATCATGCAAGAAATAAGGGAGAAATGGTCTAAAATTTTTTATATTTCTCGAAGGAAACATACTTCTCCAAGGATGAAAATAAAAACACCTTCATCAAATAATAGACTTGAAATAGATACATTATGCAATATATTGATGCCCTCTAGCCTTCCATTTCTTATGGCATCTCAAACGAGCTTGTTAAATGCATCCACTACTAAAGGAAAGAGAAGGGGGGTAAAGGAAACCCACGACACATGCCACATGAAGGATTGAAGAAATCTAATGGATGGCCATTGATAAGCACAATGTAATTAGAAGAAGTAATGCACCCCATAATCTAGTTTCCAATAGCACAATTTAAGCCAACATGGATGAGAACTAGTGTTAAGAAGGTCCAATACACATGACTATAGGCTTTAGATAGATTGATTTTAGTAACAACAATAGGAATGTTTTTTTTTTATAGAATGGAGTGCTTTGTAAGCTAGCAAAACAACATCATATATTTAATGATTTTGTAATAAAACTAATTGTTACTTTATAATGATCACACTTAGAATAGGCTTCAATCTAGTTGCAATGGCTATGGATATCAACTTATGAGCGACATTGCAACGAGAGATAGGGTAGAAATCATTGAAAGAATACGCCTCCTACATCTTAGGAATTAGGGCAATAAAATAATAATTAATAGCACCCAATACCAAGCATGGTCCCTAAGATTCTCTAACAACTTTTAATACATCCTCTTTGATCAAATAAAATAAACCACAAAGAATTACATTTTCATATTATTCAAATTGAGGCTTTTCTCCTATTGCATGGATAAAAGGGCTATTGAACTTCCCCTTCAATAACTTCTTGTAAAAGTGAAGCATTCATGTCCTTTGAGATGAAAGGAGGAAATATAGATAACAAACCTAGTTGCTCCAAAATAGGGGATCCTCTAGGTTGAGTGAAAAGTGATTTAAAGCATTAAACACCAAGTTGAGAAATATCATAAATGGATGAAAAAGAATTCCCCTCAATTTCCTTCATATAGCATATAGTTTTCATGTTCACATGATGGTTGGCATAATTGTGGAAAAAAATATTATTATTATCTTGTTATGAGATCTAGATAGGGTGCCTCTTTAATCTCTAGGGTTCATCTTCTTTGTCAAGGATATATCGCTTTTTGCCTTCAAGGGAATATAATGTTTCGATTAATTCAAATAACAAGGCACAAATAATTTGATGAATACAAAACATTAATTTTGTCTTCCATCTCCTTCAATGTAGCTCTAATGAGTTTATTAACTATTGAAATCATTGTTTTAGAGAAAAAATACACACTATATCATGGTGATTAGTTCTTTATAAACTGGGATAAACGTTGCTTTAGCCATACAAATTAAATGGACAGTAAATGCCTATAGCCATATATCAATAATCAACATCAAAACACTTATAGCTTGACACACCTGACATTGCCAAAATTTTAAAAATCACAAACACTAATTAAATTATAACTTTATTTTCAATTTTGTTGTTTTTTTATCAAAAAGATTTCATTAGAAATTTAAAATAGAATAGCATTCAAAATTAGTCTCAATAATCCTCGCACTCTAATTATGACCAGAAATTTTTAGATTGGGGACTAGAGGATACCAAAATGGACACTTGACATGCATTATTTTCATAAGGCATTGAAAATGTAGCATACTAGGAATAACAAAAAAGGAGACCAAAAATGAAAACAACCTATCAAGTAGGGCGGTAAGGGGGAAATTCATGTGGAGATGCGAACTAACCAACATGATCATGAATGTGGAAATGTTCCACTCACGCTTCCAAGCTACGACGATGATCAATTGTTTGATGATGATTGCGTTGGAGACTATCCAGTTGAGCCATAATTTCATTTTGAATGTGTTGAATATCAGTAAGGTAGGTCGATATTTCATTTCGATCATCATACTAGTGGTCCTTGAAGATGTCCAGGTCAATTTGGATGTGTCGCAACTGGTCAAAAATGGATTCCACAGAAGCAGAGGTCTCAAGGTAGCTTAGAGAGAAAGCTAGAGAACTAGCTTAGGCACCCACTATTTCTTGGCTAGTCGAGTTGGTGGAGGATGATTTGTGTCCATGCTCAGTGTGATAGCCTGGACATCCTATTCCCTCCCTTGATGGGGTTGGCCCCATTGCTTTGGCATATTGTAATTGAGAGAGGCTAACAGACGGCTAAGGGTGAAGACCAAGAAGATTCTATCCATGTACCTACAAGAAACATTACAAAACCAGATACCATAGAATCACTGCCCCAATTGAAAAGATACCAAAAGGCTGACATGTTGAGATTTTCTGTTTTGAATAAGATAGGCAAAATCTCAGTAGATGACAATAATAGGAATCAGTTCCTAGATTAGCTCCAATTTGATGGGAGGGAGTTAATGCATCCTAAATTTGAGTTGAGAGGATTTATGAGGTAGTTAGATTCTCTTTGCTATATAATAGGAAACCATTCAGATTGTTTGGAGATGAGGGTGAGAGTTTGTGAGGATTTAATTATGTAATCTCCTGTTTGATTAATAAGATTGCCAATGCCTGTGTTGTGTGGATGTAGCCTAGTTTGGTTGGGTGAACCACGTTAATTGTTGTGTCTTTATGTGCTTGATAGGATTGTTGAGTATTTTGTTTTTAGTTTGTTGTGCATCTGATCTCCAACAAGTGGTATTAGAGCAAGTTGGAGGCATTGTGTGAGGGTGCTAAGTGTGTTGCGTGGATCAACTGATTGCTGGAGGTGGAGCACAAAGGCGTTGGAGGTGCTTGGTGCCTGCTGCGTGAAGCAACATGACTAGAGTCCTACATATGACGTGCTGGAGCCTTACCTGCGTGGAGAACTGGAGTGTGCATAAAGCATTCCTTTGATTGTTGGTGCCTGGTGCGTTTCAACAATATTTTGATATATAATAGCACTGATATACCTGTGTTTACATGCTAGTGCGTTTACATGCTGGTATGAGATACAACGATCACAAGACAGGATGGTGATGATTCATGAATGCGTGTTTCTTAACTGGCAGTCCATAACAAAGTCGTCGAATGGGAATCTGCTAGTGAAGCCTTGCTTTTACCCCAAGTTTCCATAACTGTTATTCCGTAACAGAGTCGCATCGAATGCTAGAATGGAATTGTGGTGATCTGCGGAATACATATTCACTTAAACACATCACCGTTCAAGCGTAGTTACGCCATGGGGACCTTCCTCTGGCCTGATCAGATTTGAATAAAAGAATTGACGGAAACAAACAAAGTGGAGCGTATGATATACCTGCGTTGCTGGTGGATGGTGGATCGGATCATTGCTGTAGCATTACTGTTTTAAATTGCATCCACGCTATGATTCGAGAGTCAGTAAGTATGAACACGCATAAAATTTGAAGTTCCTTATCAAAGATGAAGCGTATGATGTTAATTCTGACTTGCCATTGAAAGTTGGGAAACGTGTTCGACTTACGGCAGCAAATATAGTAGATTTGAATATCACATCAACAAATGTAGAAATATTTGTAGGATCGATATTTGCTTGGAGAAGTCCTATAGAGCATGTACAGCAGGCAAATTTTTTTTTTAAGCGGTGGTTTTTTAAATATCTACAATTCACACAGTAAAAGGAAAAAGTTTTTTGTTTAAAGCAAAAGTTTGTTATTTTTTATAAACAAAAAAAAAATAGGCATATAAGTGCATATGGGAGAAATTTTTCTGTGAAGTACAAAGGGCAGATATTTCTTTTTAAGGCAAAGGCAGAAAGGCATAAGCAGTTTGTTTTGTTAATTACTGGTATTTAAACATTGGTTTTGGAGATTGTTGTGATTTTTTGGTTGATACAACATGGCGAAAACTCAAAGTGCCCGGTTTGAAATTGAAAAGTTTAATGGCAAAAATAATTTTGGGATCTGGAAGGTGAAAATGCATGACTTGCTTGTCCAACAAGATGTGGTAAAGGCATTGATGGGTAAATCCAAACAACCTTACAACATCACAGACGATGAGTGGGACAAGATGGATGAAAGAGCAGTAAGTGCTATTCGATTATGCCTGGCAAACGATGTCCTATTTAATATCGTGTCGGAGACAACAGCTGCTGGTTTGTGGATGAAACTGGAGAAATTGTACATGACCAAATCCTTAACCAATAGGATTCTCCTGAAGCGACAATTGTACAGTTTGTGAATGAAGGAAGGTACATCGATTGCTGATCATTTAAATGTTTTTAATACTCTTCTTATGCAATTAAAAAGTACATAAGTAAAAATTCCATCCAAGGATAAAGCTATTACTTTATTGTGCTTGTTGCCCGAGTCATGGAATCATTTTGTTACTTCTATAAGTCTTAGTTCATCAGAAACTATTGAGTTTGATGATGTAGTTGCATCCTTATTATCGGAATAAACAAGGAGGAAGTCGCATTCTGAATCCTATACATTAGAAGCTCTAATGGTTAGAGGTCGTTCGAAAGAAAGACGCCCCAGGAAGCTGAGCGACTCATGTTCAAAGTCGAAAGGGAAGAAGAGTAAGCTAAAGTGCTGGTTTTGTGGCAAATCAAGGCATTTAAAGAAGAACTGCTGGAAGCGACAGCAACAAACTTCAAAAGCAGATTCTTCGACAGAGAAGAAGGAGGTAAATGCGACAGATACAGGTTCGACATCTAGTTCAGGTATGAGTGATGAAGTATTATCAGTTAATGTGTCAAATCATGGTCAACATTGGTTGTTAGATTCCGGTGCATCAAACCACATGTGTATCCATAAAGAATGGTTTAAGGAATATAAATCAATTAATGATGGTGTTGTGTACATGGGTAATGATGTAACATGTAATATTGTTGGGATTGGAAGCATACAACTACAAATGTTTGATGGGACAGCTAGAATATTAACTGATGTGAGGCATATACCAGATTTAAGGAAAAACTTGATTTCATTAGGAGCACTTGATTCAAATGGATATAAAACTGTAATTCAAGGTGGAGTAATGAAAATTTACAAAGGCATCTTACTAGTTATGAAAGCTAAGAAGGTAGGAAATCTATTTCAGTTAGAAGGAAGTACAGGGTCAGATTTTGTGTCTACGGTGTCTGAAAATGACAGTAATTCCATTCACTTATGGCATCAAAGATTGGGGCATATGAGTGAAAGAGGGTTGAAATTTTTGGCTGATCGAAAGTTACTTCCAAATCTAAAGTCTGGAAAGTTAGATTTCTGTAAGCATTGTCTGTTTGGAAAACAAAGTAAACAAAAGTTTAAAACAGACAAACGTACTAGTAAAGGCATACTTGATTATATCCATTCAGATGTTTGGGGACCAGCCCCTACAACCTCATATGGTGGTTCGTCTTATTTTTGTATCATTTATTGATGACTTTTCTAGGAAGGTGTGGGTCTACATGTTGAAAAGGAAGTCTGATGTTTTTTCAGTTTTCAAGAAGTTTAGAGCATTGGTAGAAAACAACACTGGTAGAACAATAAAATGTTTAAGAACTGACAATGGTGGTGAGTTTACTTCCAAGGAGTTTGACAGTTATTGCAAGGATGCAGGGATCCAGAGGCATAAGACCACGATTTATACTCCTCAGCAAAATGGAGTTGCTGAACGCATGAACATGACTCTTCTAGAGAGAGCAAGGAGTATGCTGAGTAACGCCGGGTTGCAAAAGGAGTTGTGGACGGAAGCGGTGGCAACAAATTGTTATGTGATAAACCGATCTCCATCGATGGCGATAGACTGCAAGATTCCGCAGGAGGTATGGAAAGGACACCCTTGTGACTATTCTAAACTCATAGTGTTTGGTTGTGATGCATATGATCTAGTGCCTAAACATCAACGAATTAAATTAGATCCAAAGTCTAAAAGGTATATCTTTGTTGGGTATGGTGTTGGAACAAAGGGATATAGATTGTGGGATCC
>APFE030128143.1:2204-48105 GCA_000404065.3 Pinus taeda | reverse complement strand
ATCATATATAGAGAGATCATGGGCTATATTTTAGTCACCCCGATAGAGATTTTAGGGAACGATGAAAGAGGAGGACAATGTCTATCATCAAAATTTAAATGACTTAAAAATATATAGCGGTATTTCTTGATCCAAATGGCCCTCCACCCCATTGGCCATAAACTTCTCAATTCAAAAATCACAACTTGTAAATCATATTTCACACATAGTTTATTTTCACAAACCACCTACGTTGTTATTCCAACATGTCCTATTCTAGGAAACCAACAAGAACTATAACCCACTCATTCTATGCCACTTGAGTTTAGTATCCTCCTTAAAAGAGGTAAGACCATGGAGAATGTGTAGTTCTCCTGTAGCATTTGGTGGTGGAAAGTGGAACGTCACTTACTTTAGTACTTGCTCCTAAGGGATGTACTTTCTTAATTCATAGCCTCGTTAGGAACATGATGTTGTATGCTCTCTAATTTTCAGACATGAGAGACTTTTTGAGGTAAAAAAATCCCCTCAAAAAAAAATGTACAACCAAAATCAAATTTATAAGAACCAATAGGATTCAATATGATGATGTCAACCATCGGCAACGATTCACCATTTTTGGAGTAAAAATAGTAAAAATATTAAAAAATAAAAATAAAATAAAAAACTACTTTTTCAACTTATTTCCCAATGGTTTTACTCAAATTTCAAGAGGAATCACTCATTTGATGTGAAATTTAATTCGTCATCTAGGGAGTACCCACGTTCCATAATTTCAATGGACCCAACTACATGAAAGATGATAAATACATAAAAAATGTGATTGAAACCATGTTTTTTCATGTATTCCTCAATTTTCATGTACCAGAGTCTATAGAGAGTATGAAACATGGGTATTCCTTGGATTAGTAATTAAATTCCACATCCAATGAGTGCTTCCACTTGAAATTTGGGTAAACTCGTTGTTGGATAAGTTGAAAATATGAGTTGATAAAGTAGTTCTTTATTTTTATTTTTATTTTTTAATATTTCCTTTTTATGTTTCATCAATTTTTCCTTCTAGGCTATAACTAAAATCAACACTTGATTTCAACATGTGGCATGTTGAGCCTTCTCATCCAATTTCAACCTCACCTAATTCTACACTTATAAATACTCTATTAATTTGAGGGTGAATGTGTACTATATTTTCCCATACACTCTAAAAAATAAATTCTTATTCAAATATTTTCTAGATTTGAATGAGTATCTGGATGTGTTCTGTTTGTTATCATCGACCACCAAGATCCATGGTGAGGCAGACAATACTTCTTGTTATGACTATGGTTCATTCATGGATTAAATTTGATGATGTTTAGTCCATTATAAATCTTTTTTTCCAAGTAATCCAATGTAAATGACCATGAAATATTTTTAAAGAGAGGGAGCCCCAAAAAGTTTAAATATATAGGGTGAAATCTTTGGGGGATGTTGTCGGGGCTACAACAATTGGTCAGCCACTAGTATAATCCAACATATATAGCTTTTTACCTTAAATAGTTTGAGTATTAATAGTGATGTGAGGAAGTATTGAATGGACATTTCGAGTACCTTCTTCTACTGCTTAACTATTTATAGATATTCCATTTTTCTATTTCATAGTTAGGTCATGTTTATCTTGCATTGTTAGAAAAATATTTCACTCATGTAAGTCTTTGAAAATGACATAGATAACATGACAAAGGGCTTATAATTTTCATAGCTTAAAACAAGTTTTTTGTGTTACCCCATTAACAACGAGAATCCGTAGCCCTAGCAGAGTTACTCAAGAAACACAAGCATCACTTCGCTACCAGCGAGTGTCCACAACCCAAGTGTTGTTTCTTGCATCATCGAGGTCTTCAAGAAGAATTTCTCATGCCTTTCCACCTTTATTGTTTTGTTTTTCTTGATGCACTTTTGCATCATATTTAATTGGCCATTTTTTGCCAAGGGGGATGAGTGATCCCAAAAACATTTTAATAGTCAGGTGGGTTATTTCCTCTTTTAGAAAAAATATATGTTTTCTAAATTTGGTTTTCCCTCTTAGCAAGTGTTGGTGTGCGAGATTCTAGTGGACCCAAGATTTGATACAAAGTGGGCAACAAAAACATGCTTAGCATCGGCCCTTTCATAAAAACCCATGGAGTGGACGAATTCTCACTCGAGATGCTAATGGCTGACTATTGGAACCAGGTTTCTACAGTTTGAAAGGACCTCCTACAACCTATGACACTGGAACCCCAACAACAAATGATTTATCATTACACGGATACTTCATATTATGCAAGGCTTTCATCTCATCAGTTTAGTCATGATTCAAAACCGATAGAGTGCAGGAAGTCACATAATGTTACAATTTCAACCATCGATGGTAGTAATGAAAATTATCAAGAATTATACCCTTATACCGATAGGTTCTATTACTTATTAATATTTTCTTCCTTATAAACATTCAACCTAATAAACTCATTCAGAAAGAGCAGTAATAAACCAGTCAATATACAAATGTTATAGACAACATAAACAACAAAAAGGTTCATACCATTAAAAACAATTATGGATATCCAGAATGAATATTAATCTCTTTAGCATATAGAAATATGATATGTAGAAACAAAATTAAGAAATATTAAATATTTAGACATCAACAAATCATAGGGGAAAACTCCTCCATCCAATATTTTATATTGGCTTAAAAAAAGGGGACATGTGTTGAGTACATTCAACAAGCTAACATGATCCTTCTCCTTCTAATAATATATCATCTACAAATGGGAACAAACCTCTTAACACAAAATCCAAACATGCAATATGCAAGACTAGTAGAGTGAGGTTTCTTTGTAAATATTGACTCTAACATACTCGCATATAACTCTAGACACTCAGACATTACAAAAATTACAAAAACATTGTATTGCCATAGACCAACTCTACAACGTTTTTCCTCCTTCATTAAAGGTTTGATGATTAATGACCAACTTGCAAACTATCTTCAACAACTCACTCTATCCTTGCATGGAAGCCCCTCAAACCTTCTCATCCTTTAGCCTAAATTCTCCATCTATCCTACAAACCGTTAGGATATTTCTTGATCCACCATTGAGTTATCTAATGCATATTCTCATCCCTTCAAAATATATTCCCACCTATTAGCTCCACTATGTTCCTTCTTCTCTTCGTGCAAAAATATTTTGAACATCCAATCTGCCATGACATCCTCAATTGGCTCCATCTTTGTGGAAAATTATAACTACTAATATACTCTTGTACATGCCTCCCATCCTTGGGAACCACTACCACCTCTCTTCACAACTTCTACCTATGTTGTGCCCTACTGCATATGTCAACCATGTGCTATGCTCCAATCACACCTCCCCGCTCCACATCCCTATTATGCAGCCCTAAACTTGCAAAAAGTTAACAAAAAACTTCTTAACTCTAATGGCCCCCCAACAAAAAATGTGGCTTGTAGCAAGCCACTCAGTCCTATTTCGTCAAAGAAATATTTTTATTTACAACATTTTTCAATACTCCTCGTACCTATTCATGCACGTTGACCTAGTTTTCAGGTGCTCTATTCCAACAGTTGGTTCCTTGGTCACCATGTTGGTGTCCTCATTGTTTAAAGTCTACACATATTTTAGAAATTCACTACATTCATGTATTATGACAAATAATTGATCCACTAGATTCATCCAAGTTTTTTTTCTTCCATAAAACTATCAACCAACTCCCTGAGTCACGACATGTCATGCATCACTTTGCCCCTATCATCAGGGCTCATCTTTCCCATTGTATGATAAATTTGGATAATGTGGTCATCCATTTTCTATATCTGGTTGGTAATTCATGTTACAATTGGTACCTGAGACAGAGAATTCAACATCTAGTCACCTTGCTCTATTATATCTTGAATATTCGTTTCATACTAATTCAACTACTCTTTCTCTTAACGGGCCAACTCTCTGCACCATTGTTCCTTGGGAAATGTCTATGGCTATTACTTGACCTCATCCTTTGTCACTTTCTCCTTTAATCCTTGTATCACCTCCTTCACCTTTGTAGCTACTTCTTGAGTAGGGGTTGTAGTATCAACTGATTCCTCTATAAATTCCTCATAGAATTCAATTAGGGAAATGTGTCCTTCACAGTTATGTCCATTTAACCCTTGTTATACCCAGTGCAACTGCTATTTACTTCTCTATTTCTATTCCAAGTCCACCTCGATAGTTGTGAACTTGTTTTGTAATTCACGGGCTATGCTATGCTACAACTGTGTCAAGTATTCCAGGCCCAAGTCTAACATTATCAATTTAACCTGTAATGAGGCTACAAAGGTTTTCTATGTAGATCCTTCCCATACTTGCATGGAAGTGCCCAAAACTTAACATAATCTCCTCGATTTCCAAAATGATGAGGTGGTAGTGGTCTACGATCAATCTTGGCGTTGAAGTCCATACAATGCAAATGACCGACCTCCCAACTATCGTAACATTTTGGAGCGTTAGCTTGGCACTTACCTCATTTATGGTCTATTATAACTTTTCTAACTGAGCTACTACCACATCCTCCATATGATACCTAATTTTCTTGAAATTGTTTGTTGTCAGTATTGTTTGAACTAGGGATGCACAAGTTGTCTTCCACATTTTTCTAGCCTTCATCGTCGACACACTCCCTACACTACTCATCAATATGCTCTTTTTTCCACCTATTGAATACCCTATTAAAGCTATGGGTTCTTCTTGTTTCTCTTATTTGGATATAGTCAAAGACTATGCTTCTTACTACCCTTGTTTTGAACGAGTTCTATTTATTTCCTCTCCACTGGAGATGATTTTGACTTCTAGAGAATCCTCCTTTGGTACCTTCCATGCAAGCTCCCATGCATCAACTATACAATTGGTTTCTTTTGATGTCAACCTATGGTGTTCCCTTCACCAACATTCATTTGTGTCTCTTTCTAAAAGGATATAGATGTAGTGTTGGTCGGGCCTTAAACCGTGCTACACCATTAAAATTTATCATGCTGTCAATAGGTAAGCATATGGTCTCTTAAATGACCATGCATAGCATGAACCCATGAAGACAAAACTTGAGAATGTTGAACTTCTTGTGCTCTAGTTCATTGGAAACTCATTAATTTCGAAAATCAACTACTACAATTGGTTCTGTTGGGTCAATTATCAATTTAAAGTTCTTCATCCTCTCCCATGTGACTAACACTATCAAAATTAATAACCATGCATACTGGAATTTTGCATTTAGCTCTTGGGTGTCTATACAATTTTTCACAAATTCTCATACCAAAAAGGGGCCCATAAAAAATTTTCCTATTTTGTGCACCAATTATCCAGGACAATAACCCATGTAAGAAATTCAATCACTTGACCCTTACAAAGGAGTTTGCAAGCTATATCCTGCACCATGAACCTTCTAGCCCGGTCATTCACCAATGAAATCAAGAACCCTCCACTTCCTCTCTTAATATTGTATATTTTAGTCAATTTGTCATGAAGATTCTTGTCCTTAATATAAGACCTTGGGTCCTCTATTTTAATTAGAAGGTGGATAATCTTATTGATTAACTCTGTAGAGAGTGGCACTGCCCTATCGAGCCACAAAAATTCACCATGTAGGCATGCTAGCATGTAACAAATTTAACTTCATATCCTTTCCCAAAAAGTGTAATATGGAACATATTGAAAATTGTGACAGTCTCTAGGCCTTGGCCCAAGTCCTATGGCTTCAAATCACTTAGATTTTTTGGGTTTGGAACCTTAAATAAATAATCCTAAAGGTCAGGGTGTCATTAATGGTCACAAATATCATGGTCTAAGTACTTGATGCATTCCAGGAAGCCTCTCAATTTTCCTTGGGAAAGGATTCCTGGTGGAAGACAAGACATTTTTAATATATACATGTATCCTTTTGGTGTTGACATTGAGGGATAAGGTTCTAGGAATGTTGGCATATATTTTAGTTCGGCCCTGCAACCAACAGCTGTCGTTAGTTAAACTTTTTTCACTCATATTTTATTTGGTTTTTTCCTGTGTTTCTTTAAAGCATTTTTTCCTTAGAGACATCTTGCCTTTGGTTAGTCACTCCCCCCTTTCCTTTGGTGCGAATAAAGAGCACTTAGGGTGTGCCTTTCATTCCTCTACCACTTGGAATTCCCTTCCCATAATTCCTTGCCTACCATTTTCATTTTCAAAATCTTACTCCTCTATTCATCCTTATTTTGGTTTGAATTCCGTTTGTCATGTAATTTATCTTTTTCCAACTATGCTTCCCTGCTTTCCCTCTATCATCTATTTGTAACTAGTTCCCAAGTGCACTCAGTCATCCCAATTACCTTGCACCCTCGAGCCATCATCTCACCATAGTACCTCAATCGGACACAATATACCATCATAATAGGTATCTTTTCACCATACGTAGAAAGCACGACTATCATTAATAATGATGATTATAAACTACATGTGGAAATTTCCTTGTTAAGTACTCATTTCCCTTCATGATTTCGATTTAGTCATCCAAGGTATGACCATTAACTATCCACTAGATTTCTTACAGGTGGAATTTTTGGTACCTATTTTTCATCAGGTATAGCTAGATTGGTAGGATATGTACTCCTTATAATTGCAATTACTACACTACATCACCATGGTCAGCCACCAGCTCTGGGTAGGGCCACCCCCAATACTACACATTGCCTAATCTATCATAATATCCCCTTTGTTGTGATGTGATCAAAATTTTCATATCTCGAACTAAATAAACAATTCTAAATATTAGCTCCTACTACTGTAATATTACTAGTGAATGTTAGACCACCTTAATTATGTACAGTTGGTATAATGAACCTCCTTCATTATTACGCACTATGCAGACGAACGTAGTCATCTCTATACTACTTCATCTAGCTCACATTAACAAATGCTTCACATAGTGTGCTTTCCATGATCCTTAGTTGTATTGTTCCTACCTCTGTCTACATTGCATCACATATGGTCCCATCCAGTTCATCTAAAACTTACAAGCATGGTATACAAATTTGCAATCATAAAATAATACCAAATATTTGACCTAAAATGTATTTTGTTTGATCATCTAGTCATGCCACACCTTGTCCCGGGCCTTCTGCATGTCCTAGTGAATATTGCTAGCACCCAATCTTCTTTTAGTTCCATTCGCTACTCATACTCACATCGCAATTCTACAACCTTCTCAATGGCATCGTCATCCCATTAAACTCGAATTTCCACCATATTGTGACTTTATTCAGTCCCAATGTTAACCATTCAGGTCTTGATAGGCTTCTCATACTCCCTAGACCATAATGGTAGTCCACCTACCATGCCTTCTCCTTTTAATTCCAAAATTTGTATATTTCAGGGATCATCTTCATCTTCTTCTTTCTTTGCTATATTTTTGGATTCAAAAAAATTCTACACTTGCTATAATTTTTTGTGTGCACAGCACAGTGCTATGTCCCTAATCATTTTAGGTTCCTCCATACGAAATACCTTTCTTCACAACACCTTGAATGATTTTCCCATCACAGGTTCTTCTACCTAAAAAATAAAGGTGGTCCGGAAGTTTTTCATCATTTCACTCCAATCACATGTCCCCTTATGGAATTCTAGTTCAAAATACGAGTTAGCTGGAATGATGTCCAAGGGGTGTATGAATTAGTGCATCCTCTCCTACTATGGAACATTTCCTTTGGTGCATGCTGAAACAAATTTCTTTAGGTGTGTCCTAGGGAACTCCATGCCTGAATATTTATCTCCAAAAACAATGAATATATTCCCCAATCTAACCTTCATTAGTTCTTTACATTGCTTCCATCCCATAATATGTTATTTATGTGCAGCCCAACATCTAGTTGTTGTTCCATACAACACAACATCTAGTGTGAGAATCTAATGATAGTCTTGTATATGTTCCTCATACTCCTTTAGAAAAATATGTACTTTCAAAAACCCTTTGAAGTGAGGTGGATTATTATTTTCAATCCTGATCTAGTGCACCATCCTTGTAACATGCACAAATCTAAGGGCATTGGATTCACTTAGCCTATTCTACCAATTCTATAAGGCTTCTTCTGAATTTGATGTGCATGATTCAATACTGTGGCATCTCAACACTCCATCGATTGTAGGATTTACATAGTCATCACATCTAATTGTGATACTATCAATGTTTTCCAACACCTCCTGAATAAGCTCACCTTTTACTAGCTTGACATATTAGTTCCCTTCACATGGATCCTATAGTGTTATCACTCAGATATCCCCACCTTCAAAAATCATATGTATTTTCTTTAAATTGATAATTACTTGATTGTAAAAAACCTAGTCGATCCCTAACAGATCTAGATAGGGATTGATTTCATCCATGATATTTATTACCTCGAAGTTGGTAGCACTTGGTACCCTATAGATATCCATTATCACTCCTTCTAGCCGCACATTGAGGAATATGTAGTGTTGGTTCACTAATCTAAGTTTAATATGTAACCATGTCAAATTTGTCTTCCCCATCAACTCCAACATGTTTTTAGGTAACATATTGACATCTAATCCTAGTTCGATTTTTTTTTTTATACCTCTCTTATTCTATGATTTATGCATCAAACCAAAAATATTTACTAGTTATTTTCCTACGTGTGACTTGATTTACTGTTGATGGAAAATTCCACACAGTGGCTACTCGAGTCCATTATCACACTTCTCCACCATCTTCCTAAACATTTCCAGGGATTGGGGATCTTTCAGCAACTTTAAACAACTTTGCATCATATTATGAATTGGATCTACTACCATCCTCAAATATTCACCTTGTGTGTTTCCATATATCTATGGTATGCTTTCTTTGTGCCTAGCCTTTAGCCTATCTATGACCATATCCCATTGGGCCTTCCTATATTTTTCCTTTTCTCGTGCAAGGTCAAATTTTTTGAGGGGGTTCAAGTGCTCTTCTTACCCATTCGGGTTGTGGGGTTTGAGGTCTCACAACATCCATCCCAGTACAGACACCTCCCCAAGTCACCATGCCTACTCATTGTTGTATCTTCCAGGGCTTGGAAACGATTGTTTGGATATTAGGTCCCTTCTTCTCTTGGCAATTAGATATCAACTAGGGGTAGTTATCAGTCAGATGGTCTAATGACTTACAATAAATGCATGTGAAACAAGGGTTAGTGAAATGTGGCACCAAATACCCCTATTAGCCATAGTTATAAAAAATTATGGTGATTTATTCCTTGCCAAACCATCCGCATCCTCAAACTGGTCCTCTAAGTCCTCTAGCTGCCATGCCTCTACCTCAACCTTGTTGATTGTATTGTCCACCCTAATTGAATCTAGCCTAGTTGAAGCCATTCGATGCAACCTCCATTCCTTTAAGTCCCTACACCATGAATAAATCAAAAGTGCATTCACTCATCAGTTCCACTGTGTAGCAATGATGAACATCATGTCTTAGAAATTTGAAAAAAATCACAAAATAGAATGCAGGTCATAGCTTCATATTCCTGCATGACTAGATAACTAGTCAATTTATGGACGCACACTCAAAAAATTTCACACGAAATCCCTCTCCCTTGCACCCTTGGATTCATTAAACCATTCTCCATGTAATTAGTTAAAAACTTACATTCATTTCGTTGGTGACCCTCCATTTGACAAATGGTGCAAAACACCTTCTTCTGCTTTTCCTTTCCCTTCGTTAAATCTTGAAATTATAAAGTTAACATAACTAGTTATGACTATGTTCCTATTAGTTACTGTGTTAGGGGTATCATGATATGAGACAACAATATTTCAATAAAGCATTCCTTATGTTGTGCATCTGAAATATCGAATATCAACCAATCATTTAGAACTTTAAAAAATTGGTCGAAGTGTCATATCAACTCATTCAGACCCTGCTTGATTTCTTTCAACTCTGTAATGCATTGTGATTCTGACTTCGACTTTTGGAACTCCCTAAGAAATGCCTACTTGATTTCCACTAAGGTCTGGTTTTGTCCAGCTCGTGTTGCGCCTTCCAACTTCATATACCATGTCGACACACAATCCTTAAAAGTTTCTTCCAACTGGGAAATCAACATGGCCTCATCCTTGACATATTTAGTTGTTCAAGCAGCCTCACATATGAAAAAATGTCGTTTGGGTCCTTGGTCCCAATACCATGAGACAGAGGAATCCATAAATATATGCATTCCATAATGTTCTATGTAGTACTCCTTCATGAAGTACTGCCACCTACACCTATCGTACTACCCAAAATCCATGAGCCTAGCTGCACACAACTCTGAGGTTGGGGACCTTGTGTATGCTTGCGTATATTCTAAACAATTCCAATACTACTAGTATTTCCTCCTCCTTCACTACAATTTCCCTCTACACTAATGGTATCAGTACGTTGAGAACTTACCTCTTGGTTCATAGATGCATGCATGGTTTTGGGCTCAATGTCAAGCATGGTCCGACTATATTGTTCTAATTCTAAAGCCTCTATATTGCGTGGAGTAAGCATTTCTCATTTCCTTTCCTCTATTTTGTCGAATTACCAAATTACGTCCCCTCATAAATATCATCACTATCACTACTCCTCCTTTGGTGGCCTCTCCTATCCCCTACCTCTAAACTTCTTCTTGTTTTGGATGAATTTGACAGTGACAAACCTCTTCTTGCATTTCCCCGTAAAACCTCCTTTGACTCCTGAAAGTACCACCCTTGTAATTCTCTTGTTTCATCATATACCTTGTCCTTTCTATGCACAATTTTAGTCAAAATTCCAGCTTACACCATAGTTCTGTACCTCTTCCCCTTCTCTTTTCCTCAGACCATCTCCAAGTTCTACCCCACTTCCCCTTGCACGTGGAGAACTTAGCTTATCATGTTATTGGATTATAGGGGAAGAACTCCATGGTCATATAAAAACATTTCAATAAGTAATAGTACTGACCTTACGAACTCGTGTATCGATCCCTTCAAAAAAAATTTCTCCAATGTAGTGTAGGACACCATTTCTTCCACTATAAATTAAATAATAAATCCTTCCAAAAAACATTCGAACAAGAAATTAATAATCCAAGAAGTTTCATTATTTGCTGCCTCAAACTAGTGTGTCTCCTCTAAGGTCCACCTCCTCAAACTATTATGACGATATGTCATGTTCTTTTCTTTTAATCATCAAATCCACTCCATCAAGATATTATGGAACTCCCAAAAGAAATCCTCATGAAATTTGATGAGCATGTACTTCTATAGCCATTTCTCTGTGCTCTGGTTCTTCTTTCCTATGTCTTTCAAAGAGAATTCACGTAGTTTTCATATAAACCACCATGTAATTTCCTCCTTAGTTTCTTTCCATGAATTCAACATTCCAATGATACAATCCTCACACATAGTCATCCCAGTATTGGAAATGAAACAAGTTGTTGTTGGGCGAGATTTTGGCAGACCCAAGATTTGATAAGTAGTGGCCAACAAAATATTGCTTAACATGGGCCCTTTTGGCAACACCCATAAAGTGGGTGAAGTCTAGGTACCCAATGTACAAATGGGTTACTATCGGAAATAGGGTTTTGCAATCTAATAGTATTGTCTGCAACCTATGACATTGGAACCCCAACAAAGATTTCTTTACCAGTACCCTAGTACTAAATACTGTGTAACACTTCGACTCATCAGTTTACCATATATCACATAAGTCGAAACCAACAGAGATGGAGGTCACACATGGTTAAAATTTTAATCATTGAGGGTAATTATGACATATATCCAAATTATTCCCTTCTAGATATATATAGTATTACTTATTAATTTTGTTTTCCTTATAAACATTGAGCCTAAGAAACCCATTCATAAGGAGCAATAATCAACCTGTCAAAATACACATGTTCTATACAAGATAAACACAAGAAAGGTTGAGACCATTAAACACAATTATGAATTTAATAATAAATATGAGTCTCTTTGGCATACGTAAACATATTAAATAAATTAAAGATAAAGAAATTAGTTAATTTAATAATTAAAATACAAATTATTATTAAAATTATTATAAAAAATAAAATAATTAAAATATAATAATTAATAAATAAAACATAATGCAAGAATTAATATAATAATAAAATTTAATAAATTGGAAAAAGATAATAAATAAATAAAACATAAAAATAATTAAATAAAAACCTTAAACGTAACCTAACAGCCTCCTAATTATAAGAAATAAAATAATTAGAATATAATAATAAATTAAATAAAAAACATAATGCAAGAATTAAATTATCCTAAAAATTTATTAAATAAAAATTAAAATAAAATAAATTAAAATAAAAAATAAACAATAAAATAATAAAATAAAAAAGATTAAACGTAACCTAATACCCTACCTAACTTATCACTCTTCAATTAAAATATTAAAGAGGCTCCACACTTCAAAGATTAAAGAGCCTTGCTAACGTGTGAGACAATCAAACCCTCAACGAATGTCGATTATGCCATCAAACTCTCAAGGAATGTCGATTAACAAGCTTGGGAAAAGGCATTGGCCCTGATAAGCTATACTAATCTCCCCTAAGTTCCGACCCGATGACTGTCCAATCAAAAAATTTTAACAGACCATATTGCGTCAGATTTAACATGCCAACAATTTCTCTCCTCCAACTCCAACGAGTTTCGGATTTCATGCGGTATATAATGAAGTTTAATATGTAATAGAATTTGTATGGTATACAATGCAGTTATATATCTATATATAGTTAACCCATAGGATCTAGCAGACTTGTCAGTAAACTTTGGGCCCATAGGATCTAGCAGACTTGTCAGTAAACTTTGGGGTTTACCATTCTATGTAGATGTCAGGCTTTTTAGTAGGGAAATTTACAAGATTCCAACTTAAAATTTTTGGTTCGATGAGATTTCATTTTCCAACCATTGTCAATTGCCTTATTCCATTAAAAAATATATATTAAATTTGGTATTATATATAAAAAACTTAAAATATATATATATATATATAATATATATAATATAAATAAAATTAAATGTTTATACTTATATTATTTAAACTTAAATTATATATTTACATATAAAATGTGGTTGAAATTTATAAAAAATATCATTTGAAATTTATATTAAGATAGAAATTTGAAATATATAATTAAACTCATGATTTATATTCAAAATTCAAAATATATACATATTTCATGTTCGCTTTATTTTAAACTTAGAATTTTATTTTTAATAGTTGGATGGAGAAATTGGGCAAGTTTAAGTTCATTGGCATGGTTAAGGTTTCTTTGAACATTTAAAAGGAAGAAAATATTATATTTCATATAAATTTAATATTTTGGATTTTATGTTTTTGTTGAAAGTTTTGGAAAATACATTCATAGTAAATATATATTTTATACCCTAATATTTAAATAATTGAGAAGAATTCGCTATGTTTTACCTAATAAAAATTAATTTTCATTTAACAAACATCCTGAGACAATATCATGAGGAGAACATTATGAAAGGTAAGTTTATATTTTGATTTCATTTATCATTAAGTTTATATTAAAGGACTAATTCTACTTTTCATTATGTAGGAAAAATTATCTAAAGACTTCTTAACGTGGAAGATTTGAGATCAAGAAGATGAAATATGTAATTCATTTAGACAAAATTATTGTTATTAATGTAATTTTATTTTCGAATTTATGAGAACTAAATGGGAAAGTAATTCCCTGAAATATAAAATAGAATGTAAGGATTTCTTTTGGAAGCCTTTTGGCAAATTGAAGGATGGTGGGATAGAGATGAAGGCTTATAATTTTTTATAGGCATAATCTTGCTATTGACATTCATATGACTATGATATTTTTTATTTAATAATATCATAGTTTATTTATTCCTTCATTTTATTTTAATGTATTCTTTTAATGTGAGGTTTTATTTACTAGTTCATTGTGCAAGGTTATTCATATAACTTTCATATATTAAAGAGACCAAAGTGTAAATAGAATTAAAAAATTTCAAATATACCAAGTGGATATAAATATATGTAAATATATATCAATAGCTGTTCATATATATAAATATGCTCATATATATATATATAGTGGAATTTATATCAGCTGAGACACTTGATGTTATTTACAACCAATGGATATAGTAGGTAGAGTGCCATATAAATTCCTTTTGTGGTGTCTGATGTCTATAAGAATGAAGAATGGAATAGAAACTCCTTAAAAATTTGTTTCCTCTATGTAAATAATATAAAAGACTATGAAAGACAATTAGCAATTCTATACATGAAAGACAATTAGCAATTCTATACTTTGACATTCACAGTACAAAAACGTCAGATGTCATGCATGTCATTTTGCATAATCGGTGTACAAAGTACAAAATAACCTACTATTATTATTGTTATCATATACTGAAGTTACTAGGCTTCTTGGATGCATGTTTATAGATTTGTTGGGTGAAGGTTGGGAATATTTACTGGGATGTGTGGATACAAACGTAAAGAAAATATTCAACATGTTAATATATGAGCATGAGCATGAATTGAAGATAGTAGTAGAGTTACTCTAGAATTGAGCCATTTATTAGATCACAGTGTAATGGAAAGCACTTTAGCATTGAGAAATTATAAATGCATTCTTTTTTTATCTTTAGAAAATATGGGATTGTGGAAACACTAAGGATGATGTTTAGTTGAAGGGGGGAATATGTAACACCCATGTCATCCACTTTTTAAACATTGACTATTCTTTGATACTAAACTTTTAATGGATTGAATGACTATGGAAGCAATGATAATACTAATATTATGATGTAATATTTTATTTTATTATTTCATTGTTAAATACATTTCATGGAAATATTATGGAAAGAGAAATAGAGTATTAGGAGAAAAAAATTTGATGGTTAAATTCCACTTATTGTACCTTCCCTAAATGTCTGTTAAAAATCCCTAGGAGAAAATAATTAGAAAATAGTAACACAATGGGAGAGAAAGATTATGTTAATCACTAAGTGAGAGAGATAATAAGTAGGGTAAATTAAATCACAACTAGAGATAAAGATGCTATTTAAAGAAAAATAAAAGATTATTTTTCGAAAAAAACTAAAACAAAATGGCCCAGGTAAAATTATGGTGGACATTAAAACAAGTCTCTGTAAAAAAAAGCCTCTGCGAATACATTTATAAAATAACACTACTTAGGAGTAAAAGTGTTGGTTGACTCCCAAAGGAAGGATGGTCTTAGCATGGGTGGGACTATGGGGGATAGTTTATGACTAGGTGGAAAGCGATCTATTCTTGAATATTCCCCAAGTAGTAAATACGGTCAAATAAAATTTTGTTCTTATTATGTTGTTAATTTTGAATGACTTGTTGTTATGGATTTAGACAACAAGAGGGCTTATTTCATTCTACATGAATACTCTGTTGTATTATCTTTATTACTATCTTATATTATCCAATTATTGTAAGCATGTATAACATAATTCTATTGACATGGTAAGATTTTGTAGATAAAATGTTCAGTATTTCTATATGTTATAGTTACCAGTATAGAAATTCCGATATGCATGTATAGAAGATGAAATTATTGAATAAACATTCATAGATAGATGATGTGTAGATAAAGCCAATTTCATAGGTAATGGTTGAATGCATATTATGATTTTTGTACACATGTAATGGAATTAATACTTGATAGTTGTAGACCTATCACAAGATAGATATTGCTTATTTATTCCAATTGCAAGTGAGTATATGTTATAGCCTAGCAAACTACTTTCAAATATAAATTAATTAGGATAATTCATTTTATAAGTTATAGGAATTGATACGCACAAAATAAAGAAGTTATGTAATGAATGAATGCATAAAATGAGGGGATGGGATGATGTTTTCGAGAAGAGTATATCTAGTATAAAATTAGATAGTTATCTTAGATGTTTTCAATGGAAAAACTCCTAGCTAAAAATATATACATAATTAAATATATATGAATGTGTGTTAGAAGTAAATGATGACATGAAATATAATATTTATTTAACAATATTGCAATTCCATTTAATATCAGTGAATAAAATATTGAATAGCACTAATTCCTTTTACAAAGAAAATAGAGAGGGTATAAGTTGTTTTTATCCTTAAATATATTAGAAATTTCTGATTGTAAGAAAAATAAATTAAAATATTACCTAATATCCTATGCATGCATATATGGAAGAAAATAGATGTCCTCCCCAAAATTTTTTATTGACTATATCCTTTATACTCCAATAGACATATGGGTTAATGAACAATCCAAGAGATACTTACCACAATAATAGTAGTGGAAGTGCTTATATAGGTGTAGGGAGATGAAAACCTTTTCCTAAATGAAAGAGTATACAAAAGATTGAGGTAAGAAACTACACAATATCAAATAATAGTAGTGGAAGTGCTTATATAGGTGTATGGAGATGAAAACCTTTTCCTAAATGAAAGAGTATACAAAAGATTGAGGTAAGAAACTACACAATATCAAATGGAGTAGGAAATACACAACTGGATAAACAACCATTATAAAAGTATAGGAAGCCTTGGGGTAGATAATAATATAATATTAGTACAAAATAACTTGGAGATAACTTATATGAAGTTTTCAAGTAAATGAAAATACACAAAGAAACTGTATTGTATATATTTATTGCTAAAAATTTATTGCCATACAATTAATTTTAGATCAATGTAAAACTTTGGCAAGGAAAAGCAGCAATTGACGGAAACATTGATATGAAAAGGGATGACCTAAAAATAATTATTAAACATTCTCGAATAATTTTGGATGCTTTCTTTACAATTTTATATATGGTGAACTCAGACCACTTCTAGTGAAATGAGAAAAGAAAGCGACACTATAAATCACAATAACTAGAATTCTGAAACATATTAACTCGGATATTACTTAATATCAGTGCAATGAATAATTTGGAAAGAGACAAGAAAACAAACTTTTGTTGTTAGCCTAATGAATTTGGAGGAATCAATTGGGATGATAGTGTTGCATATACGATTATAATTATGGCTTATGTCTAATTATGATTGTAAAATATGGGGTTTTCTGGATTTTTAGTATTTTGCATATCGTGTGTGATAACTTCGTTACCTGAGGTTCCTATATTCACTTAATTCATTTCATAATTCGAACGTGATATTATCAACACAAGCTATTGAAAATTGTTACTATATCTAGGAGTGTGTGTGGATTGAATAAGGTTCCTTATTGGATTTACATAATTACATTCATTATTTTCATTTCAGAAATATAGTGCTTGGACTTACAAGATTGTTTTGATAAGTCTAGGAAAAGTTGAGGCAAGGCCAAAAATTCTTTTAACTTTAGCACATTTCAAAAAATAAATAATTATTCATTTTATTTACAAGTCGATGTAGTAGGTAGAGTGTGATATAAATTCCTTTTCTGGTGTTTGATGCCTATAAGAATGAAGAATGGAATAGAAACTCCTTAAAAATTTATTTCCTCTGTGTAAATAATATGAAAGACCATGAAAGACATTAAGCAATTCTATATTTTGACATTCACAGTAAGAACGTCGAATGTCATGCATGTCATTTTGCATAATTGGTGTACAAAGTTACAAAATAACCTACTATTATTGTTATAATATACTAAAGTTACTAGGCTTTTTGGATGCATGTTTATATTTCTTGGATGCATGTTTATAGATTTTTTTGGGCGAAGCTTGAGAATATTTTGTGGGATGTGTGAATACAAAGATAAAGAAAATATTCATCATGCTATGATATGAGCATGAATTGAAGACAGTAGTAGAGTTACTTTGGAATTGAGCCATTTCTAAGAGCACAATTTAATGGAAAGCACTTTAGCATTGAGAAATTATAAATGCATTCCTTTTCCATCTTTAGAAAATATGGAATTAAGGAAACATTGAGGATGATGTTCAATTGAAGGGGGAAAGATGTAACACCCATGTTGTTATGAAAGCAGCTCACAAAAAGATAGAAAAGATAGTTCAACGCCTTAGGATCCAACCTCTTTGAGGGGCCAACCTCCTTTACATTACACAAATGAAAAATTATTGGATTATACAAATGACAAGACCTCCTTTCTATATATAGGAGTCTAAGGGGTCATAATATAATCAAAGCCAACATAACAATAATAATGTAAGGGCACAATAATAACAATAGTGGGCTTCTATGGGGCACAATAATAACAATATGGGGACTACATAGGTACAACAATATAATAAAAGAATGCCCTCTGGTTCATGGCATTCAATGCCCTCATTCTTCAAGTCCATGGTCTGGACCTGTTGTTTGATGCTTGTCCTGCTATTTTATAGATCCTTCAAGGCTTCCCTAGTGATGCGTTCTCTAGAGAGTTGCATGTTGTTCTTTGGAGATTCCTCTGTCGGACTAATTCACGTAAGAGGATTTTATGTTTTTTCACAGGTATATGTCTATGTATTTCACATTAGAAATATATACATTTTATTTATTACGCGTAGAGGCTTATTCTATTGCCGAGTATGAAGGGGATTTGTAAGCTTGTTAATCCTTCCAATAAATAAAAATAGGAAAAATTAATGTCAGCCCTTAAAAAAATGAAAATAACTATATAAATAAATAACTACAATACAATTTTCTCATTACAAAAACGAAAATAACCATATTAAAAAAAACAAAAACAAAAAAAAACAAAAACAAAAAACAAAAAAACAACTACAAACAATTATCTCATTAATAAAGCTAATACCATTTCCTAAATCAAAATAAAAGGGTTAGTTCAAAAACAAAAAAAATCTAAAACATTGCTCCAAATCTTTTCATATATTAAAATCTCTAAAGACAAATATATTCAAGGCTAAAGTTGTAATTTTGAAAATTTTACTATCATGCCATGTAAAAAGACATCAATAAATCTAATTCCATAATGCACTGGGAAAACCCCAATACTTAAATCTAATTTTATTATAACTATACCCACTATTATCAAAATGTAATTATAACATATATTAAATTTAAAATATATATTATTTTTTAATTAGAATGAAAAAAAAACCAAAATATATTATTTTTTAAACAAAAAACTACTTGATGACAATATCCAAAAAGCAAATGTAGCGTGCAAAGGGAGGGACATTGGCACCACCTGGCTCTTGTTTTATTTTAGAATAAGATATAACATTGATTGTGATTGGTTAAGGATTTCTCTTTCTTGAATGTAAAGAAGTTAATAACCTAAAACCCAAAGACATGGTATTTATAATAAAAATGAGTTTTCTTATGAACCATCAAGATATTATTTTAAGTGGGGTGGTTTTTTTTAATAACAGTAACAAGTGAAAATATATACCTTATGGACCACCAAACATGAAATATTTCAAGTAGTGGTTATCTTTGAATAGCAATGATGAATAAGCCTTATTCACTAGTAAAAACATTCATTATTATCATTATAAATTCACAACTTAATTCTGTGTGTGTGTTAACCATGGATCTATGAAGTTCTAAGGCGGATCAAATCTCTTAACTTGAAAAACTTGAAAAAGGTTTTTCCATGTAAAAATTTGGTCCCCTTGTTATCTTTATATACACACACTAAGAGAGTCATCAAATTTCTTGATGTGTAAACCTTCTTTAGAGTGCAAAACTTGAAAAAAATGTGTCCTTACATAGATTTAGTCCCATTCGCAGATGTTTGGTTTATATATATATATATATATATTATTAGTCCCTAGAAGATCAAATCTATTGGGGTGAAAACCTCGATAATATACAACTTCAAAAAAAAGTTTGTCCATAAAAAGATCTAGTCCCTCTTGATATATATATATATATATATATATATATGAGATCTAGTCCCTCTTGATATATATATATAAGATCTAGTCCCTATATATATATATAAGTCCCCACATATATATATATATATACGCCTTGAAAACCCCCTTGATGTCACACTTCTAGTTAACACATCAATTTAGCCATATAAAAAAAACATTAAAAGTTGATAAATGAATGTCGTCCATCTTCTTGGAAAAATTACCGTATCAATGCCTCATTTCGCAGAAACTCCGTCCGAGGTTGTTGAGTGATCCCCTTAAACCCTTATCGTATGCTTGTTGGGAAACTTTTTGCATTTCCTTTGGTTCGATAGAGTACTCTGTCTACTCCGTCTCTGGTTGAAGGATGCCCTCGTCCTTCAAGTCCATGGTCTAGACCTGTTGTTTGATGCTTGTCCTGCTATTCTATAGATCCTTCAAATCTTCCACTGGTGACGCGTTCTTTGCAGAGTTGCATGTTGTTCTCCAGAGATTCCTCTGTCCAGTCGACCTAATTCACGTAAGAGGGTTTTCGTATGAACATTATATTTGTTTTCTAGCAGCTAGATGTGTCCTCTGCTGCTTTCTAATGAATTTCTTATGCCTTGGCTAAGATGTTCGAAGGGTTTTATGCGTCGAGGGTTTTACTATGAAGGTCCAACTCCATTCTATTTCACACCTGTTTGCAAAGTTTGATGGTATGCTTTGCGCTCGGCCTCCGGGTAACATGATGAACTTCCTTGTGGCGTTGTGGTTTGAATGGCTTTTCATAATTTTGGTCGGCTTGTTGCGAGTCTAGAGATTATCTCGATGTTTCTAGGAATTGTAGACCTGATAGTTCGGAATTCCTATTGTTTTGCCTTGGCGGCTTCATGTTTGTATCTTGAACAATTTCAGCAAGATGACTTAAATTATTTTATGGGTTTTGCAACCCGAGTTGTCTCGCAACCCAATTTGTAATTAATTTGTGTACAAATAATTATCTCTGTTTCTACCGGAGTTCTCTCGCAGCCCAATTTGCAATTATTTTGTGTGCGGAGAATTATGTCTCTTTCTAGCACTTACAGGAAATGGTTCTCTGTTTTAATATAAATTCTCGATGTTCTATAACACTTCATGATTAATTTAAGGTATCATTTCTCCTACCCAGTTTGGCTTCTCTGTGTATTATTATGAGATATTTAGACTGGCTTGCCTGTTTTGGCACTACAGTCAAATTTCCCTTTCACCTTTCGAGTTTTTATGTCTTCTGTTGTAGTGAATATGTTTCAATAAGATTCATATTGTTGATGTGCATGTTTCACGTTGTTTACGATAAGATTTAAATTGTTAGCGAATATATATTCATGCTATTAACAATAAAATTCATATTGTTAGCAAATATGTTATACAGTTGGGGTTTCCTTTGCATTTCTTATGAGGGTTGTTATATGAATAACTCTGTTGGTACTTGTTAAGGAATATTAAGAAATTTAAACGTCATATTCTACTAGTGTTTGTATACTTTGGATTTCTTATGGGGTTGTTATATGAATAACTCTGTTGGTCCACTTGAGACCTGGCATATCCACCACTTATACCAAATATTCATATATATTTATATCAATATATATGATTCATGAGCATCTTTATATATTTATTTTTTTATGTTTAAGAATTAGCCATTATTAAATTAAATGAAGGAATTCGTAATCAACTCCCCACTACTCACTCAAATTTGGAAAATAATATTAATAATCAACTTACTGATAGTCATACGAATTTGGAAAATAGTAAAAAATAAAGTAAGAAATATGATAAATTTGGAAAATAATATTAATAATCAACTTACTGGTAGTCATACGAATTTGGAAAATAGTAACATATAAAGTAAGAAATATGATAAATGTAAGAATAAGTAATAATAATATCCAATAATATACAGCAAATAATGCAATTTCAATGATTAATGATAATCCTTCCTTTTCAAAATGGAAATAAATCACTGTTCATCTTTATGATCAAATAACAGAGAACGCAATGTTGAAGACCAATCATAATGTTGCCATTGAAAAATAACTAAATAATATTTATGATCCTAAATATAAAATATTTAGATGTCTAAGGTTACAACTGGTACATTAGGATAACGAGCAAACTGTTACCCCGCGTCAAGTGCCTTCGACTGCCCAGTTGACGGCTGAAAGAAATAGGTGATAGGATCATATTTCTCAGTAACACCACTCACAAAAATCCATTCACCCCACGCTGCAGCACAGAGAGTAAAGTCTATCTTTTGCGGAACAGAAGAAAAATGATAAACAACCTCCAATGAACTAGATAGTAAAATAAAGAAGATTAGCTTAGAGTAATCATACTACCCATCAATACCATAGCTAGAGACGACCTTGGAGTTTCTAATGGCTACACATGAACATGATTGAGCCCACTTTTCCAACACAGTAATATACCCATCCAAGAAACCATGACTGAACATAAGAATAACGGTGATGGAAAACACGCTCTGGAAATTGTACCTCTGACATATCAACCTAGTTTCTATAACTGAGTTTAGGAGTGAAGAACCTAGGATAAGACCTAAAAGATTGTCAATAGAAGGAAAAGTTTTGGGTTCTTGATCTTATTAGAGGAATATTGTGATAATGTCTTAGCAATACGAAATAATTGAGCCTGTTGGAAGAACTTATCAAATACTTACAACAACCTAATATAAAAATTATTTTTTATTGTTTCAAGACCTTCATGACAATGCAATACCAATAGTATTGCATTTCTTTAATTTAATGCTTAACATCTGTATCATCTTTAGCTACCTTTAGCGCTTGGTCTACAATTATCTGAGATTCTTCAGCATCATTATTCAACATTCTATGTATTGAAACATTCGACGATTCTGAGCGTTGATTCCACTTGTGCCTTATGGACCATTATATTAGAAACCGAAACATATATATCCTCTTTAAATCCTAAATCTTTAATTGTTGAAGGGGTTGGTTCAGAAACTATTGATAATATATTTAAAATCATGTTCCCTTGGGTTTATATATTAATTTTAATATAAATATTGTTAGAATTAATGGAGAAAGATATAGTTAGTTGTTTAAGGATAGGATTAGGACTCTAAGATTATGTCTCAGATCCTACTATCTAGGGAGTGGTTGAAACCACCCTGATTGTGTGAAAGCCTATATGTACTAGGTTGTTCTCTTGATTGAGATATGTAGTGTGTGTGTATGAGTGTTTATACACTCTCCAGGTATCTCACCTGGAGAGTCTTTTAGTTATATATTCAATTTTTATCATGGTATCAGAGCTTCAAGATTGTCAATCTTGTCAGCCGAGTGGAGAGCATGACTGAGGAGGAAATTGAGTTCAATCCACAAAGAGAAGGATGGAGAAGAATAGTTGACACCCCACGACTCAGGAGATCTAGTAGTCCGAAACAGTTACCAGCTTGATATAGGGATTGTGCACTCATGACTGGTATGTTAAACATTGCAAAACCTTCAAATTTTTATGAAGCTAGTAAGAGTTCTAAATGGAAGGATGCAATGAAGGAGGAATATGAATCTATTATTAAGAATAATACTTGGGATCTAGTAAATATTCCTCATGATAAACAACCCATAGGTTTTAGATGGTTATTTAAGTTGAAATTTAAAGCAGATGGGTCTATTGATAAGCATAAAGCAAGGTTGGTTGCAAAGGGGTATTCCTAGAACGAAGGTATTGATTTGGAGGAAACATTTGACCTTGTTGTAAAATTAAATACCATTAAATTGATTATTGCTTTAGCCACTAAGAATCATTGGAAAATACATCAATTAGATGTTAAATCTTCTTTCTTAAATGGTGATTTAAAAGAAGAAGTATACTTAGTGTAGCCTGAGGGGTTTGTTAAGAAGGGAGAAGAGATTTTGTATGTAGATTAAAGAAAGATTTATATGGTTTAAAGCAGGATCTTAGATCCTCGTACGAAAAAATTGATCCATTTTTCCTCATGAATGGTTATAAACAGAGCAAAAATGATCCTAATTTGTATACTGTGTTTAATGATGAGGGGAATATAGTGTCGATTTCCTTATATGTAGATGATATGATCATGACAGGGAGTGCAGACAATCTCATTGAAGAAATCAAGCAGCAGTTGTCATAGAAATTTGAGATGAAGGACCTTGGAGAAATATATTAATGTTTGGGTCTAGAAGTTTGGAGAGATTCAAGCCAAACTTTCTTGTCCCAGGGTAAGTATGCTAAGAGTTTGTTGACTAAACTCAAAATGGATGAGTGCAAGATTGCATTTGTGCCTTTATAGCAGAACAATAAACTTCAGGTGAATGATGGTTCAAAATATGAAGATGCAACATTGTACAAACAGTTGGTTGGTAGTCTTATCTATTTGAATACAAAAAGACCAGATCTAGCTTATGCAGTGAGTGTTTTGAGTGAGTTCATGACTCAACCTCATGAGAACCATTGGCTTGTAGCGAAAGGAGTACTGAGGTATCTGTAAGGAACTTCAGACTTTGGTATTTTGTATTTTGACTCATTTGATGTTAGCTTGACAGGTTATACAAACCTTGATTGGGCTGGAAATTTAGATGATAGAATATCAATTACAGGTTATGCCTTTAGCATTGGGTCCAAGGTCATCTCTTGGTGCAATAAGAAGCAACATATTGTAGCCTTAGCCTCAACAGAAATATTGGAATGATGACTATATAAATATATCAGCTACCACTTGCATTTAGCACCACTACCACGGATTCTTCTCTGCATGCGCCACCTTTCATTTTCGCCCCCTTGAATTTATCGCCACATGTTCGGCTTTGCATGCACGGCCTTGCAATAAGGAAGTTGTAGCCTCCAGGCACATGCACTTATGGCAACATGTTCAGCTTTAAATACACTGCATTGCAGTAAGGGAGTTGTAGCCTCCAGGCGCATGAATTTGGATCTGTATATGTGACTGAACCTACTCTTCAATCTGGATCTCGGTCTCGCCACTCATCGCAACTTTCAATTTCACTAGGTGCTTCGTCCTCTGCTTGATAATAATAAACATGCTTTCTGTTATGCATTTTTTGCAACATTGTAATGATTGTTCATTTTTGTTCCTCTGTTATTAATATCAGTATAGTTTTGAGATAATAAGCATGCGTTCTGTCACATATTCTTTAATCTTTTGCAATATCTTAATGAATGTGTTCAATTTTGCAATATCTTAATGATGATGTGTTATATTAATCTTTCACAATATCTTAATGAATGTGTTCAATTTTACAATATCTTAATGATGATGTGTTATATTTGGTTTGTCTCCACATCGTATCCTCTAGCTATAAAACCATTCCGTCTTGTCTCGGTATATTCATTCAATTCACGGCGCCAAGGAAGCCATTAATAGCAGCGGCATTCCAGTTCAGAAATCTGGCGGCGACGCAGCAGGGCGCTCTGTTAACACTAGTGTCTCATTGCCACCGGTTGTTCCTACGTCTGGCCATAGGATCCATGAGGTGAAGGGCCATTGTTTGCTCTCAGGATCCGATGCTTTCATCCTCGTCTCTCATTTTCCCATTGGATTGAATGGTTCTCGGGCTCTCATCCTTTCATTTCTCGAAAATGAGGTCTTTCTACCGGTCATTGTTTCATTTCGAATTTTTCGAGACCTTATGGTTTTGGTCGGCCCTTCGATGGCGGTCTTCGACTGCTATGCAGGTTTTCTGGACCCTTTCCTCTGCTTATCAATTTCTCCGAACGCCCTGAAGGATGTAAAACCACTCCGTTGTTTTGGAATTCATTCCGCGAAGGTTGGGCCTGATATTTTTATTCAAAGGTAAGAATTATTGACTCCTTCTGCATGACTGTTTCTCATATCAATTTTTTTTTTAAATGTTATTTTTGATTCTTAAGGTTTTCATTGGCATGTACTAAATCAGTTTCATTGTTGTGATGGAAGGTCTGGCCCCCTGGTCGGAAGATTCGTCCCCGCATTGAGGCAAACCCTGCTTCAGGCTTTCAAAACGCAACCAATTCCGGGTAATTTGAATCCTTCTATTACTGTTCAGAATAGGGTTTTAAGAACGGACCACCCAACTATTAAGACTGTTAAGGACGTTTTTAAAGTGTTCTTCTGAGACTACGGAGTCATAGCTCCTCTGATAGCTTGTTAGTGTTTGGTTCCAGAGGTTAATGAGAGGCCTTTTTGGTAAGGCAAGGTGGCATATGACTTTGGCTGAGTGTGGAGCTTTCTATCTGCATTTGTTCTAGTTCTCGAGTCGCCACCATTGATAATGAAACGTTTAAGACTAGATTTTATTTTTGAAAAGGGTTATCGTATTCATCCTACTGTTTTTATTTGATTATTCTCCTAAGTATTTCAATGGATACATAGTTCTTTCCTTTCTTTTTAAAGGGGTCCATCGTTGTCCTTCCTCGACTCTCTCGATGGTTAAAACTACACTATTTTTTTAAAGCCCTGTGACTCGTAATGCTACAATTACGATGCCTGTAATTTTTGTTACAGTAAAATTTCCAGAAGTCTCTACTTCTTGACTTACCTAATTAAATTTGTTAGCTTATGGAATTTTCTTGTCTCATGCCATGACTATTTGGAATTAGTTATATGTCTATTGAATCTACAAATTTCATATGTTTGCATATTTTATATGGTGTAAAATTTCCAGAAGTCTGTACTTCTTAACTTACCTAATTAAATTGGTTAGCTTATGGAATTTTCTTGTCTCATGCCATGACTATTCGGAATGAGTTATAGGTTTGTTGAATCTACAGATTTCATATGTATGCGTATTTTATATGGTGTAGAACTTTTGGAAGTAGTTTAATGACTACTTATTGCAATGTGTACATGACTATTTCATTCATCAATTTTACCATTCTTTTTATTAATGGGTGAATTTAATCGTTGTCCCTAACTTAGAAAAAGAAATAGGGAAACTGCCTCTCTAGTTAATGTATTATTTCGATTTACAGAGAACATCTATTAGCTACCTTTTCTAGATAATGTGTATTTCTATTTACAAAGAATATCTATCCTACCTTTTCTGGGTAATGTAATATTTCTATTTTCAGCCTATACCTGTCCTTTCTCAAGATTTAATTGTGTTTCTAGTTTACTTAATTAAATCTTCTCATATTCGTAATAGAGTTTGCTTCCTGGAAATGTAGTAAGGATTTTTTTTAAGAATCTCTATTATTCTTTCTAAAGGCATTGTTTTTAGTTCAATATAAAGAATTCTAATGACATATTCCAGAAGTAAGAAAACATTCTTGTTCTTTTGCACAATAAATTATCATTATATCTTTAATAGTTTAGTCATTCTCATAGAAACAATTCTTAGATTTAGTAAACAATTTATATAATAACTCTATACTTATCTAGATTACGTTGTCCAGAACTAATGATATAAGGTTAGCAATTGGTTGTCCAGAACTAATGATATAAGGTTAGCACTTGATTCCTCCCTGCCTTGAGATTACCTACATTGGTAATCTTTTCCTTCATGCCACTCCTTGCTCTTAGGAGTTTTCTCTCTTGTGGAGACTTTAAAGTTTTACCAGCTGTCTAGTCATAACCAGACATAGCCATTCAAGATTGTCTGACCTTTCAGCACAACTCCCTTCTCTTTCTTGATCTTAAATCCCCATCCTCTTAGTCATTTACTGTAAAAATACTCTAGGATTTAGTTTTGCACAATTTTCCATAACTAATTACCTAGTATAAAGAATAGTATTTACCCATAACTGTAAAATTTTTATCCTTGAATAACTGAATTCCAAAATAGTTTATAATTTAAACCAATAGAAATAGTCTGCTTGGTTGTAGTAAAATTAAAATAAATATTTACATTCACCGGTATATTACATTATTATAAACTAATCATATATAAATTTAAACAAACATGTAATGAGATTTTTAATAATGGAGATTCATTCCCAATTTATGATGGAGATTCTTCACATGTAAAAAGACATCATTAAATATTTTTAGTTTTGTTATTATATTTTGTTTGCATATGAAGAGGCGGCCACGGTGGTCTACAAATGCCTTGTCGGATTGAAGAGGCGGCCACGGTGGTCTACAAATGCCTTGTCCGGTTGTCAAACAATTGATCGCCTTATTTTATATTAAATTCTAAAATATTTTTAAAATTTGCAAATTCTAAAATATTTTTAAAATTTGAAAAGTTATCGTCTAAACATATAGATTAATCGAGCAAATCATTTCTTAGTTGTTCAAATAGAACTTCAAATATTACACAGATTTAACCATAAATATCTATTTATGGAATTTTGATGTAAAATTGGAAAGTTCCACTGACATTAATAAAATGCACATTTAAAAATTTACTTTAATATTTTGTTTTTAAAAAAATACACGCTTATAAATTATTCAATAATTTCTAATTAAATAGTTTTATGTGATTGTACCCTTCGAACATGAACATTTCTTTCATAGTGAAACATGGTAGATAAACAAGTACCCATATACGTGTCATGCTGCATGTCGTTCGAATACTAAAGCTTATCCAATAGAACATACCTCAGAGTACCAGAGGAACCTATATCTATATATATATATACATCATTGTCTCAATGGAGCACATCATGTTATCAACCAGTGAAAAGGGTGATCCCAAAGTAATAGGTAGTTAATTATCTGGTAGGAAAAATGAGTTCGGATGACGCTCCCATGTCAGAAGAAGCTCAAATGAAGCTCAAACTTGGAGACATGAAAGGAGGGCTCAGCACCGCAGAGGTTTGTATTGCATTTGGTATTATTTTACCTATGTTTCTGTTTATTGTTAAATGTGATCCAATCTTATTGTCAGGTCTAAAGACTAGGCAATAAATGTTATTCAAACATATGTCTCTTGCAATGGGCATGAGCGAGAGCAACATTAGGTAATAACCATTTAAAATATTTTAACAATCTTGAAATATATCTTTTACTTTGAACTGAAATTTTTGTAACGAATTACACATTGAACGAACTATTTCAATTCCATTTCAAATCCCATTTCAAATCGGACAGTATACAATCCATTTGTGTTGTCCTTGCAGACCTCGGCAGGGACTACCGCCACGGCAGTGGCTCCTTGTTTTACATGTAATGGCATCTACGATTTGCAGTTGGCATCCACTATTAATTGGAGTTGTATGGAAGGCTCTGGTTCCATTGTGTGGGGTTTGTCTCGAGGCAAGGGTTGGGCATGGCCATGCAATCTTTCTAGTCTATGATAGCAAAAACTCTAGCATTAAGTTACAAGTATGGAATTGTGGCAGAGAGTGGTGAAGGCGATGGCTTGCGAAGGTGGTGGAAGAAATGGCCAAGTTTTTTGAGTGCTCTGGTTCATCTATCACTATTAGGAGCTTTAAAGGCTTGTGGGCTAGTGTCTTTCTCAATTGCCACTACTTGTATGGAGTCTCAAGTATTTTCCTTTCATTGTCTTATTTGTTTGGTCATTTCGCTTTTCTGCATTGTCGAGTCTGAGTCTATCGTTTAGGGTTGGGGTGGTTTGTTTCTTTGCATGTATCTCCTATTTCCAAGTCACAAGTTTTTGTTAGAATTTGGGAAGTCATTTATTAAATGGGTAAAAGCTTTAGGGCTTTGTCGTGCTAAATTTGTAGTAAGGCTAGGCAGGCCTTGATAGTTGTTGTTTAGGGGTTATGTTCGCAAAATTGGTGATTAGGGCTTGTGGTTAAAATTGGGTCTCTTTCTTTGTTTAATGGTGTCGGGGTTTGACTCCTATATAGAATTTGTTGATCCTTTTGTCTCTCTTGACAGAGTATTTTTCGAGTCTAGAGTTGTTTTTCTAAGCTACAGAGATGATCTTTTAAGGTGGCATCTAGTCCTCTCACTAGTGGGTCTAACTTATTTTCTTGTTTCTTTTCAAGCAGTGGAATTCATAATAGTTGTCCAAGGTGTGCCCCCAAGGTTTTATCCATGCCACCATGGCAGAGAATGAGATATAGATGCGGAGGAGTTGGGAGTGCTCCTCAGGGTCAACAAGGAGGGAGACCCTTTTCTCATGACTTGGTTGCCACCTATTTCAACGTGGTTCCCCTAGAGACTAGGAAAACAATTTGAAAGATAGAGACTCAAGAAGGGATTGAAAGACAATCTCATTCAGATTATAAGATTATGAAGGATATGTTGGGATGGGTTCATGGCCATGGGCACAAATTCAATGGCTTTGCATTGGCAGATGAAGCACCTCTTGGGTCTAGTCTTGGAAGAAAAGAAAGTGGAGAGGAATATTGTCTTCGCCTCCTTGGAAGACATCAAAAGGATGCTTAAGAACCAAGATTCATGCCTCGACAAGATTGATTCCCACCTGGCATACGTTGAAGGCCATATCACTTGTGAATCAGATAGTTGTGATTTATTAGACCCTTTAGGCTCTAGTGCGAGTGTCCTTGCAACGATCTCCTCCTTGAACAATGATCAATGACCAAGCAGGACGGCTCATGTGTGCAACAATTTATGTTTCAGCCTTTGCCCCAAGATTCACGGCATATGTTTATTTTGTAGGTACTGAATGCTAGTTGTTGTTATGGATCATCTTGACACGGGTGTATGCACATTTTGATGGTTATGAATATTGTTGTTTTTACGGCTCATCTTGGCATATGTCTATGCGTTTGGTTTAATATGGTGCCAACTATTTTTGTGTTTGGCTTATCTTGGTGCCAACTATGGCGTGCTTTTGGGTTTGTTTGGATAATTACATGTTTGGGGGCTTCACAATGTATGAATGCCTAATGCTTTTGTTTTCGACCTAGGCATTTTATGTTTGTAATAGTTATGTGTGAGCTATGTGATTATTTAGGTATTCTATGTTAACTTTGTTGGCTAGTAATGTAATGGGTTGGAGGGTAAGGCTCTTGTCACCTGTCTGAGCACATAATTCTGATGGGTTTCCTTTGTATTGGGACTTACATGAGTGTTGTTGAGGCTAAGTCATGCTTGTATATGTATGGAAAAGACAAATAAACTCCTAAGGGAGAAGTGTAGAAACTCTATGTATATATGTTTTATTGAGTAATACAAAAGCCTCAATTAACAAAAAAAAATAAAATAATAGATGATATATATAATTTTCAAGGTCATGTTAATCCACAATGCAATCATAGGAATTGATTGCATTATGCAATGCAATCATATAAAATAAACATCAATTGAAAATATCTCAACTATAATAAACTCCTCAACATAGGATAATAGGTAGGTAGCCTTAATAAATAATCACTACTTTATAACAAAAACTAATACAAATACAAAATAAAAATAACTCATTAATAAAATAATTTAATAAATAAATGAAATAATTATAATCAAACAATAAAATTAAAAATAATAAACTAATACAAACTAAAACTACATTTGTATTTGTTTTTAATTTTTATAATTAAAACTAATACATTTACAAAGTAAAAAATTACTCATTAATTAAATAGTTAATTAAATATATTGAAATAAATATAATCATAATATTAAAATTTAAAATTAATAAATAAATTGAAATAAATATAATTATAACCATTAAAAATCAAAATAATAATTAAAATAAATAGAATTAAAACAATTAAATCAAAAGTAATAATAATAAAATAATAATTAAAATAAAAATTATACAATTAAAAAAATAATTATATAATCAATATAATTAAGACAATAAAATAATTATAATCAAAATAATTAAAATAAATTAATTAATTAAGATTAAATAATTAAAATAAGTAATTATAATAATAATAAAATTAAAAAAATCCTATAATATAAATCAATTAAAAATAAATAAAATAATTAAAAATAATTAATCAATAATTAAATATAATTATAGCAATAATTAAATTTAATAAATTAAAAGAAAAGAATTAGAATAGAATAATAAATTAGAAATTATTAATTAAAAGCAAATTTAATTAATTAAAATAAAAATAATTAATCAAAAATAATATAAATAATTATATAATTAAAACAAATAAAATTAATACAACCATTAACCATAAATCTAAAAAGAAAAAGAATAATTAAATTAATTACATTTGTCGGCTAAGCATCTCTATATATATAAGTGAAAAATAAGACGAGTCTTCCAATATTCTTTCACATCCTGAAGATGAACCACACCACCAAAACGTCGATGAAGAATAATCCTTATGCGATGTATTCGGAAGATAATCTGAACAATAATGAAACTCGCAGAAACCTCAAAGACAAGAAAAGGAATTGATTTTTCATAGAATAAATTCTAAAATAATTGATAAAGGGGTCATAGGATTCTTTAGCAAAAACATTCAAAAATATTATGAAGAATATACACGGAAATCTTACCATCAAAGTTTGAGGTAGTATTAGAATGTTGGTGATCATAATGATGATAATATATCAAGGAAAAACATCATAGCTTAGACATAATAGGGAAAGGGCCTTTAGGATGGTGAAACAAGGTGAGAAATTGGGTGATCTTTATGGAGAGCCTAAAATTTTTGGAGGGGGTATTTTATGCTAGAAGTCATCTAATTTAACCTATGAGTTGGTACTTCCATCTTCTTCAATTCCAAACTTGTTTTCTAGAGCCACCATTTGGAGCTTCACATCGCAACTGATATTTGTGAGATATGCCTTCAACCTCATAAATATTTCCTCTTCTTGATCTTGGAGGTTATTATGAACAAATTTGTTGGCCATGGTTTGGGTTTTACGACCTCATGTTTAAAATGATTTTTGGATCCTTGTTGATCTATTTTGATGTACTACCATCACCATTATGTATTGCTTGTCCTTACCTCAAATTTCATACTTAGTCATTTTTCTAAAAAGTAGTGTGTGTAACCTTTTCATTACCCCATGCGCCACACACCACCCCTGTTGGATACATTCCCTACTCTACACACTACTCACTCCTACACTACCCATTTCTCCACACATCTATTCCTATGCACACATAAATCTTCCGCAAAATGTATACTATAATAATATATGAAAATGATTTCTTTGCTTATAATTCATAGTGAAAATAGTTGTTTGCTCCTTTCAACATTTATTGAAAGCTCATTAAGAAATTCAGATCTCTGAGGTGAAAAGGAATTGATATCATACTATGTGAATTTTCCACCATTATACCACTTAATGACATATAATGGGTTATTAATTTCTCTTTCTCATTCTCGCATGGTCAAATCAAGGTGGTACATGATGATGTGTTACTAAATAGTACCATAGATTGAGATTTATATAGCTACAAGATATGTAAAACCTCAGTGGTCTATCTTGTATAGTTAGTTCCTTTGAACAAACAAGCAACATGGTGTTGGAAACAATACTGAGAGGGGGGTGAATCAGTATTATTAGATCAATTATTTTATTTCCCAAACAGATTTATGTACGCTACTTTAGTGAAGTGAACTAGCTTGTACATGCGATTGTGCTTAAAGAAACCAACGTATATGTAGAGAAATTGTGATTTAGACAGTTTATCATGTGTTGAGCTTAAACCAGTATATCCAATATTTATTAGATAGTGCAGTAAAAGCAGAATAAAGCATCACACATAAGAAACACACATGAACACCAAGATTTAAGGTGGAAACCCAATGTGGGTGAAAACCACATGCTGTTGTCATCTTTGTCTTCTTTTAATAATAAGAAAATTTATTTACAACATTGTACTGGTGCAGACTCATACCAGTACACAGGCTTCTACTTGCAGAAGATTACAACCTTCTCTCATTCTCCAGCTTCTACTGGAAGGGAGCTACAACCCCCTAGCTCTTGTACTAGCTGATATGTTTACTAGTACATAGGCACTGACCTACAGAAGGCTACAACCTTCTTTCTTCCTCCAGGGACCATGTTTCATAAATTTTCAGACTGGATGGTCCTGGTACACAACAATACACATGAAGGCCTTGTATCATCCAATTTTCATACTAGGCCCATCAACAACATTGAAGCTTAGAGTCAATCATCATTGCAATACAACGATCAACTACATCTGCATCAACCAATCACTGAAACTCAATCATCACTCTTTGAATCAACCAAACTATCAATCACTCACAACCTCTGAACCTCTAATACAACTGAATCAACCATCCATTCATACTTAATCAACTTCAACAAATCCACTAGAACAGATAGATCATTGTAACCAGTACACAGATCTGAACCCATAATACTGCATCATCATTCAGAACTAGTTGTAACCTGAAAAATATGCATCAGAGTGTATACGTAACTTTGAACAGTCGAACCAGCGTGTATACACAACTTCATCAAAATGAACCAGCATATAGATCTGCAAATAATTACTTATAACTTCGTTGCACTTCCTCACTTCAGACATACACAAATCATCAAATATAAAGGATCAAACATGTGTTAGCAATCAGATCTAGCCCATAAGATTACATAATGATTAGTCATTGTGATCCTGATCCATCATTAGGTCTCATCCATCATCACTGAAGCAAATCACAATCAATCAATCTGAACACTGTCACTAGAATGCAGTCACCAATAAAGCAAAACCCAGAAATCTTCATCAACAACTAGAACCAACTGTAACTTCAAACATCATAGTTCATAAGGTATACGCTACTTTGATGTGTCGAACCAACGTGTATATGCACTTTTACCAAAGTGAAATAGCGTACATATTTGCAAATGCTAACTTAAAACTTCACAAACATTCCAGACTTCAGTCATACCCAATCATATCATTTACAGAATAAAAGATGCATTAGTATTCAGATCTAGACTGTCCATGATCAAACCACATAATGATAATACATTTAAGGCTTTATGATCCCGATCCATCAACCATCATCAACCACAAGGGTGCATCCTTAGATCAGATCAACCAACGCATTAGAAGCTTGTAACCTGCATATATGATCTAACACTTCAGAAGATATTCAATACTTGCACGCTTTGGCCTAATGATCTTTTCCTCCTTATATAATCTTAGGCATTTCTAAATACCTTGGAACAAAACCACTTAGGACCAATACCTTGGACCCAATACCTAGGGTCAATACCTTGGACCAAATGCCTTGGACCAATTACCTTGGACCAAAATAACCTGGATCAAATACCTTGGACCAAAAACATGGTTTTCCAATATGTATGCACTTTTCCTCCTGTGAAAGTGCATGTATACGTTATACACTACTTTTTTTCTGTTAAACCACATGTATACACGCCTTGGACAAAGTGAACCAACGTATACCTCTCTTTCTTCATTCTTTGGAGTCTAATCTGTAATCCTTTGCTGTTGACCTGCTCACTGTGAATTTTCATCTAAGTGAGTTGCCATCAAGGACAACACCTGTATCATAATGCCAACACATGGTGAGTAAAAGGAAGAAGGAGGTTGTTTTCGGGGATACAACTAATTCACTTGTACCAGAGAATAGGAACTTCCATTGGTTGGCTACCTATGAAGGGTATTTGAATGAGTCAAGAGGAGAAAAAAAATAATAGCATTTGGAATATTGGGCTAGCTAATGTTGCATGTATTCCAAAGGTCTTTTATTTCAAAGAAATTGTGTGTTGGTTCACCAATTGTTTGATCCTAAGACCAGAACTGTTAAGCTTGATCTATAGAAGAAGAACCCCTTTCAGTTAATACTGAATGTTTTGAAGAGGATTTCAAGGTTTCCAAAGCCAAATGGGAAAATTAAATTTCTTGAAGTGATGCACCCCTTGGTTCTCAATGTGGAGGAAATAATATTATCCAAGGCTTCATTCACTAGTCTGTGCATGTTCCAACTAGTCTTACTTATATTGGTATTTAATTATTAGTAGCATTGTATAAATGCTTCTAATGGTTGTTTTCCCATGTCATGGAGCAAGAAACAACTTACCATATTCCTAGGTCAATTATGTACATACTATATATTGGCATTATGACAAATGTGTTGTCCTAGATGGGAACCTACTTGATGAAGTTTGTCAGCATGATGCTTTTACAAGCTAGTACACATTTGACAGAGGATTTGGACAAAGGCATACTAGTCTAGAGATAGAAGAATGATGAAGTTGATGTTTTGATAAATACACGCGAGTTCTGTAAAGAAAATTCACATGCATACACGGGTATGGAGAAGAAAAAGCGTGTACAATTTCCATGCCATGGTATCCTAAATACCAAGGATCTTTACCATGGTATTGGCCCATAGTAATGAGTGTGCAAATGAATATTTGATCCCATCTAAGAATACCATCGACATTACTAAGGGTTTGACCTGTAGTATTGGATAAGGCCTAAGCTATATAAGGAGATGAAGATCAAAGTGTTCGGTGTGCAAGTAATGGGCTATTGATGAATTATTTAATTTGAAAAAAGGTTGCACAAGGAATGTGATGTGGGATCATATCTTGTAGATATGAGATGACTACATGATTTTCTTATGGATTGATGATGTAGGAGGATCCAGGAGGATCCAAGAATATTGATCCAGGAGGATCCAAGAGGATAGATCTAAGTGGATCTCTAAAGTACCAGTGGCATGGTAAAAAGGCTCAAACTCAAAGTGGCAGAATGTCAACAAACTTAGCTTCAGATCGAAGTGCTCATAATACTCATTCCAACGGTGCAAACGACACTTGAATCCGAGCTCACATGAAGAAGTTAGAGCAAGTCAAAACTTAAGTTTGACTTGGATAGGTGGTTGAATAAAATGATGTGGAAGAACTCTCACAGAATGGGCAAGTGTCAAGTGGTAGGCCGCCATTGGCTTCGCATTTCATAGATCACATAAGGAAGAGGTCCGCAGTTGAAGAAATCGGCCCCCATCAGTACCAGGTTGTGATTTACGATATCACAATCACAGATCGAAGGTGGATCAAGTGCTTTACAATTTGGCCCCAAGCAAGGAAGGGTGCAATGTGATGATCGCAATCGCATATCACAAAGAGGAAGTGCTTCACAGAATCGGCCCCTGACAGTCAGGGTTGTGATTGCGATATCGCATATCGCACATGCCACGTTTATAAAACCATAAGGTCTATAGGTTCTACCGATTGCGATTTGTGAAGACTTCTTTTGGATCCGATATATTATATACTACAGTTTGATAGTTTCGTTAGGTCCACCTTTTATCGCACATCGCTATGTTCCATGTCTCATGTGTTGGTGTCTAAGTATGAACAAATTATCCACTCCTTTCCCTACATTAATGTATCAATCCGGGTGCATATTATTTTCAACGCAACACGCAAGGTATAAGCAGGGGCAAGGTTAAGATCTGCCCTCAACCAAGGGTTCATGATGGAAAATCAAAACATTGCTGAAATAGAAGTAAAACTCAACTATAGAACGTAAAAAGGTATTCACTGTTATCTAAGAGATCCGTAATAGCGACAAGAAATAAACACAACAATAGGAAATACACACAACATAAGGAAACACACAACACCTGATCATAATAGTGGGCCCAACTCTCTGATGAGGGCTGCATTACTCACAACGAGCGATAGATTAGCAAAAGGGTTTATATCCTATTACTCTGAATAATGATGTTACAATACCATACAGGGGTCTCCCCTTGATACATGAATAACCCATCTTTTATACAATACAAAGGAGAATAATACTCCCCAAAACCTGGCAACTATATGCCCAAAGATATACATCAGTTGTATCGTAGCACTAGCACTAAGAGAGTAAGAATAGGAATGGCCAAAAACGGGTTGAGCAACTGCAATTAGTTATGCTACTTCGTTGTGGTTGATCACCTGTTGTAAATCGCGGAACTGTTGCGATATGTTGCACGGTCAACACATGTGCTCCACAATCTGTGGGAATCACAAGTTTTAGTGGTTTGTGTAGGTAGAAACTTTCATGACTCTACTTCATTAACTAAATATCCCAAGAGACGATAAAGGGGAATTACCTCATAAAGTTACATAGTAAATATATGCGAATCAATGTGTTATCACCCTAAAATCTTTGTCTCTAAGCTTTGGAAAGTTGCCTTGTTTCTAGTCATAGTCTTATAAGTTTTGAGTCATCTCATCACAATTATTGTCTTTCTCATTTACAAACCCTTCTTCTAGTCATGGTGTTAAAGGGTCTCTAGGTCATTTCATGCTTTTAGGGTTAGGTCTTAAGGTTAGAAGTCTTTTAAGGTCATATCTCTTTTCCAAATAAAGTTTGACAGCCTCATTCCATGTCCTAGAAGCCTTACCAGGTGTTTAGAAGTCATATCTCACATCATGTCGGAAATATTTTGAAACTAGCTACGAAATCATTGAACTAGGAGTTTTTGTAGCGCGCTACGAAATCCCTGAAAAAGCCTGTTTCAGCATAAAAAAATCTGCTTTCTTTGAGATTTGATCACTAATGCAGCATCGCGGCGATTCTCATCTAGCTGAGCCAAGTATAACAGACGTCTTTCCTCTTCAGAAGTAGCTGGAAGTAACTCGATGGTCATTCGCAATGACAGGATTTTGCACTCAATAGGTAACACAGTTTCCAAACCATAAACTAGTTGGAAAGGAGTGAACCCTGTTGATGTTTTAACTGAGGTTCGATACGCCCACCGCGCTGAAAATAGCATGTTATTCCAATTCGATCGATGAATCCCAATGATTCGTTGGATCATGATGACTAGAAAATTGTTGATGGCTTCAACCAGGCCATTAGCTTGTGGATAATAAGGAGTTGAACTGTCATGACGCAAACTAAGTTGGCCTGTGAGTTCTGTCATCATAACTTTTCGAAAATGACGCCCATGGTCAGTGATAATCGCTTGTGGAACACCAAACCTAGCAATGATATGATTGAATACGAAAATCGCAGCTGTTTTGCCGTCTGCCTCAAATGTAGGCATTGCCTCTGCCCACTTAGTAAAATAATCTACCGCAAGGATAATATACACATGCCCCCTGGCCGAGTGAGGGTTACATGTAATAAAATCGATACCCCATTTGGAAAAAGGACCAAACGGCAATTATAGGGTGAAGAGAGGAGCAGGTGGAGTGCGCATCTTTTCCGATAAAAAATTTGGCAATTGTGGCATTTTCGGACCGCAATAATACAATATTTAAACATAGACGGCCAGAAAAAAGCCACAACGCGCAATATCTTTTGGGCATGGCCATACCCAGACATATGACCGCCACACGCTCCAGAGTGACAGTCATTGAGGACCTTTTCAGCTTCCTCATGAGTCAAATAATGTCGAAAAATAGAGTCCGCCCCACGGCGATAAAGAGTATCTCCAATAATTTTGAATTGTTGGGACTGGAATCATATTTTTCGACGGTCTGATCGTGAAATATCTGGCTGAAAGGTTTGGGTTTGGAGATAAATGATGATATCCCTGTACCACGGATCTACAGTGCTGATTAGAAACAAGAATTCTTCCGCAATGGGTTCCTCCGCCACAGTTTCCGTGTCAACACGCGGGAAGTCACACATTAATTCCGCAAAAACTAAAGATTTCTTTGACTTAGATTTTTCAAATTCCAAGTCGAACTCCTGCAAGATGACAATCCATTTGGAGTACTTGCCCCCCAGCAATTGCTTGGTGAAAATATAGATCATAGGGCTGCAATCCGAAATGACCGTAGTTTTGCGTAGTAAAATGTAATGACGAAAACGTTGGACAGCTTGAACGGATGCCAATGCCAATTTCTCCACATGTGAATATTTTAGCTCAGTTGGATTTAACGTGCGACTAAGGTAATATATCACATGTTCCGTACCGAATTCATCTTCGTGAACTAACACCATTCCGATGGTGGAATAGTAAGTGGCGAGATACAAGAAGTAGTCCTGGTTGTAGTTGGGAGGATGCAACAGCGGTGCATGGGTCAACGCGTGTTTTAGCGCATCAAAAGATTTCTCAGCTATCTCGTCCAAAAATAATGAAGTATTCTGTTTCAATAACCGGGTAAAACCCTTTGTGATCTCGGCGTAGTTAGGGATAAATCGACGTAAAAAGTTTGCTTTCCCTTGCAAACTTTGGAGTTGGCGAAGACTCGAAGGAGGAGGTAATTTGATGATAGCTTCGACCTTCGAAGGATCGACACGAATGCCGGATTTCAAAACTACAAATCCAAGTAATCGACCCGTTTCAATGCAAAACATGCACTTGTGGGGATTCAACCGAATTCGATAATTCCTACACCTCATGAAGATTGCTCGTAAATGGATAAGGTGATCAGCTCTATGCAAGGAATGAGCAGGCAAGTCATCAAGATAAGGTTGCACAATGTGTTTTATATCATGAAAAGTGTAAGACATAGCCTGTTGAAAAGTTGCGCCAGCGTTCTTAAGGCCAAAAGGTAATTTGCAATAAGAAAATGTTCCCCATGGACAAATGAATGTCGTTTTTGGTTGATCAACAGGAAGAATATTGATTGATTGTAGCCCGAAAAGCCATCCATAAAGGAGAAAATTTCACTGCCGGCACAATCATTAATAATTTGATCGATATAGGGTGTAGGGTAATTGTCCTTTGGACATGCTCGATTAATGATCCCTATAGTCGATACAGATTCTTATTGTTCCTTGCTTTTTGTTCACAGGAACAATATTTGATACCCAATCCGTTAACGGGATTGGATAAATGAAACCTGCTTTCAACAATTTTTCAACTTCTGCTTTAATCGCAACAACTTTTCTCGGGTGAATTTGACGTAAACATTGTCGAACAGGTTTAGCATCTGGGTAGGTTTTAATTTCATGAATTACGATTGCTGAATCGATTCCTAGCATTTCCTCATAGGACCAGGCAAACACGTCGTGAAATTATTGAAATAGGGCCTTGTATGTTTTGATTTCATCGTCCGTACAAGAGGCACCTATATGAACATTTTCAGTAATTCCGGGCTTAACTGAAATGTCAAGGGGAATAGTTTTAGAAATATTTCCCAAATTTAACTCAGAGTTAGGATATTTCATTGGATTCTGAGTGTCCTTAACATATTCAGTTGTAAAGATTGATGAAAAATCGTTTTCAAAATTATCGCTCTCGGGTAAAAACGAAGACCTGTGATATAGATCTTCCCATGGTAACTGATCAACACATAGGATTTCACAAATTTTTTCGTCTGATTGAACAAATTCGGAAAACGTTTCTAGTTCCGAGGTTGATGTTGAAAATGAGTCTTCAGGGACTTCGTTCATTAAGTCGATTTGGGTTGATATTGGGTCGGAAAACGACTGTACAGCCTGATATGAAAATTCATACGGACTCAAAGGCATAAGGGTACCAAATGAGTCTAACTTAGTTTCAGAAGGAATGATCCAAGGATCATCATTAACGATGGTTCCTGATGAAATCATATTAATTGTTGCAGTAGAAGACGATGCATTGATAGGAGGGAAAGGAAAAGTGCCCAATAAACCAGAATCTTTAACTAACCCTACACCAACATCCCTATAAGGGATCGTCGCTTTGCCAACGTGCTGAATACTCTCAGCAGAGGCTAGGTCAGATGAAAAATATGACAACTGGCCTATAGTTACGATCTTTCCATTATGAGGGAACTTGATAAGCTGAAAGACCGATGAGACAACAGCTGTCATAGCGTAAGACCAACTACGACCCAAGAGAAGGTTGTAATCGAGGGGCATCAACCACCTCCACATCTAGATTAATGGTTTTTCCTTCAACCCCTATAGGTAAATCCTATAAAATACCGAATGGATGAAACCGACGGCCATCAAAGGCCTTAAGAATTGTCGGGGATTGATTGAGTGAAGGAGAACCAAGTGATCTCCAACACTGTATCGACATAATGCACGTGGAAGCTCCCTCATCAATCACAGTCCTATGAACAGGTCCGTTTTTTACTATCACTGGAATCTAGACAGCCATTTGATGGGGAAGACGTGGTGCACTATTTTCTAGATCAAAGATTATTAGGTTCGGGTCCTGAGTATCAACAGCTCCTATAGACGATAAAAGTAATTTGCGCTGTGCTGGACATGATTGCAGCACTTCCAAAGCCGACATTGCTGACGGTGAAACAACTAAATCCTCAACAATGTTGTAATTCTGAGCTTCTCTCGCATGTGGATTGAAAGCATACCTTCGAAGTACACCCTTCGTGGGCGGTTTGATTACTAAGTCCGGGTTAGGTTTCTCAATCTGTAGTGGATCGGAACTGGGAGCTGAGGTTGATGGATTTGAATGAGAAGATTCTGCTTCCTTTCCATCAACAAGACTTTTACTGCCATAATCTTGCGATCGAGTCGCAATCCTTACATGAGACATCATCAAGATGGGTTCTTCATTGGCACTAGAGGATGAACCGATCATCTTACTATCTTGAGCTGGAAAAGGATCCTTCAAGACAACAGGAGTTTGGGAACCTTTGACGATTTTTGCAACCTCCGCCCAATGAGGGTAGTCTCTCGTATAATGGTCTTCATCACAAATGAGACACGGATAACGAGGTTTGCACTTTTCTTCAGAGGGTTCCGCTTTTTCAGGTTTCTCTTTTGGATTTTTCTCTTTATCCTTCTTCTTCTTCCCTTTCTTCTTACCACCGTTTTTAGGTTTGGCTGTAGAAGATTCTACAACGTGAATATCGACAGAAAGTTCTGCGGAAGATTCTCCTATCGGGGAATCTGGCAAGCTTATTATCGGAGAAGAATTCTTAGAATATTTCTTCTTACTTTTAGTATTCACCATGCCAATCATACCATCAGCGGCATGAGATCTTGAAGGAGCAGCAGCAATTTGATTTTGACTAGGTAGGTTGGGGATCTTCTCATGTAACGTACCTGGCTGAGTGTAAACTAAGTCAAGGTACTGCACTTGAGCAATGACTTGCTCTTCAGTAACTGCTCTGGCTTTAGCTACATCTTCAGTGATCTTAGGCAACAAGGAGTTTACAAACCACTCAGCTAAGATTTGATCCGGGATATAAACCTTCACTAGACATCGTCGACGTCTCCATTCATGGATATGATCTGAGATGTGAGTGGAAGTCGACTGCTTTAACAAAGTTAATAGCTCCGTGCCATTGTCATATCTGACTGGCAACTAAAAATGAGTTAAAAACGAGGTTGCTAACTGACTAAAATCATAAAAAGTGGCTCGCGGTAGCTCGATATACCATTTGGTTGCAAGACCAACTAGAGTGCGTTGAAACAAACGTAAATGAATAGAATCATCAGAAATGGAGTTGGATGCACACCAGAGATGATAAGTCATCACATTGTTAGACGGGTCCTCTCCAGGTTTACCTTCGAATTTTGGAATGTCACTGGGCAACTTATGCGGCATTGGCGGCCAATACAGAAGATAATTTAAGGCGCGTCAAATAATTTATTGGATCGTTCGTAAGGCGCGTCAAGTCAGGTAAGTCCAACGTTACAATGAATGGCAACTGACGATTAGGGTCCCTGTAACTTGGGGTCTGCAAACCAGCCACAGGAGGAGGATATCCAGGATAACTAGGAATGGGAATCGCATTCGGGATATTTTGACCTCCTGGAAAACCAGGATTAATCGGACCATACTGGGGCTGCAAAGGTTGTTGATATGTATACCCAGGGTACGGTTGATACTGATAGGTTGGTTGCTGCACAGTAGGACCATATTGAGTTTGATACTATCCTTGGTATGGAGGTTGAATAAATTGAGGTTGAGAAGTAACAACCATACTTCCTATAGGCATCTGGACCGAAGTCTGGACCGTAGATCCAGAATGAGGTAAAGAGGTCTGAGGAGAAGATACAGGAACAGTAGAAACTGGAGCTACTTATACTCCAGAAGAAGGTAGGGTAGATGGAGAAGATGTTGCAGTAGTTGCAGCAGACGTTTGAGGTGGAGTACGGGGTGTACTAGGCCCAGCCTGAGAAACTACAGAAGGTGCAGAGGTTTGAACAGTGGACTGGACGGGTTGCTAAGATGGACCAACGACCTGTCCAGGTTGGGATGATGACTACACATTCGGTTGCAAGACCTGCTTATTTTGAGATGGATCCCACACCAAATTCGTTCCGGGGTATGAACCTTGAGGATACTGAGAACCATAACCGAGTTGACGGTAAGATTGATAATACGGTTGACCAGAAGGCGGTTGGTAACCTTGAGATGCGTACTGACCTTGGGGTTGATAACCCTAAGGCACATACTAATACTGGGGTTGACCTTGAGGTACGTACTGATATTGATTTTGGGGTGCATATTGATACTGAGGTTGACCTTGGGGTACATACTGATACTGAGGTTGACCTTGGGGTACATACTGAGTCTGGGGTTGACTTTGAGGAATGTACTGTCCCATAGGTATGTACTGTCCTTGAGGTTGGCCCCCGGGCGCAAATTGAGTACCTTGAGGTTGCCCCCCAGGCATATACTGAGTACCCTAAGGTTGCCCCCCAGGCGCGTATTGAGTACCTTGAGGTTGCCCCGCAGGCGGTAACTGACTGCCTTGAGGTTGACCTGACATCATCAGAATTTCTTTTGCACTCAACTGTTTAGGACCACTACTTCTAGTTAACAACTTTTGTTTGATAGGACGAGGAGACGCTCCTGAAAAAGTACCAGAAATGGACTGATACCCAACAGGAACAGAAGGACTGCCATATAAATAGGCTTCCGGAGATTGGGAATACATGGATGACGGACTAGACATATTCAGTGCAGGATAATGATCTCTAGGTGAAGGGTGATAAAAAATGCAAGGTGGTGTAAAACTGAGTCCCGGAGTTTCTAAAAGATTGGTCAGTGAACGGTACCAATCAGTACTCCTAGGCGGACTATAAAAAATCTATTCACGCTCCCTAAACTCTAAAATAGGTCGATTATCTGGAAAAGGGAAGCTTTCTTCGATATCCGCAATAGAAAGCTCTTCGATCGCTATGAGTCCAGTGGGAAGATCTTGGGTAGTTACGGTTTCTACCCTAGGAGAACTAGGACCACTAGGGGTCGGAGAAACAAACTCTGATACGGGATTAGGAGAAACTTCAAATTCGGGTTCAAATACGTCAGGTTCTTCACCTATATCACTAGTAGACGTAATGCTACCAGTAACCTCTGAAATTACTACTGGTTGAGAATCAGAATTCTCTACCAGAGAAGGTTCTCCTTCTTCAGGTGACCCACTTTTACCGCTACTGGGAGATACGAGAACTCTCAAGCCTTCAATGTAGCTTGGTATTTCTTCAGGAGGTTGACCTCGAAGTCTACGAAAAGTCCTCAGTAAATCAGCCACATTAACTAACTCAGGGGATTCACCCCGAAGTCTACGGGAATGTCTCGGTAATTCAGCCATAGTTAAAGACTTTTAACTAGTTCACACGCAAACAAAGTAAAATCTCAATGAAAATCACCTAAAGTCTCTAAAGAACCAAACAAATTTGAAGCACACGCCTAAAGAATCTAAGAGATCAAACACACACAAACAGTAACTTTCCGAACCGAAAACACTAGTTGGTGATGACATCCAACGTCGCAGAGTTCGATACAGAAATAGCGGTTGGAACAGTTACCCTGGAAACCTGCTTAATGAACAGACTAGACCAAGTTTCTCCACTTAACCGTCTCGAGTGAAGAGAACCCCCCAGAAAATCCAAGTGAGTCTAGCCGACGTCTGCTCCAGGTACAGTGGAATCTTCCCGGCACCGTCACCTTAGGAATAATCCTAGAGAATATGGACACTAAGGTTACCAATAGAAACAAATATACCTGGGGGAACAGTCTACGATCCGATACGCACGCAAGGGTAGAGTAGCAAGCTCAATCCCCTTGAAGGCTCCTCGAAATAAACCGAGGTTTACCAACAAGTGACCCCAGGCTCCTAGACAATAATACGAGGTTTACCGTTTGTAATACGTGAATATCTGGCATCGTTCCCAATGAGGAAGGATTGATTCCCATACTGGTTCGGACACGATCTCGTGCTTCTCCTTTAAGAGGAGCTTTCCCAGAGCATAGATGCAACAATTGGATTTCTCTCCTACCGCAAGATAAAGTTACTTGTTTGTTTTACTTATCTTGGAGAGTTAATTACTCCC
>APFE030128142.1:4107-53152 GCA_000404065.3 Pinus taeda | reverse complement strand
GACTCTACCCCATTTTTTAATTTATGTTCATTTTAAAAAAAACTATAACGTGCAAAAAATAGGAGGGGCGGGGTTTGACCACACGACTCCTCCTCAACTAATGCCTAATCTTACCATTAGGCCAAACTAATTTATTGGAATATCCACCCAAAAAAATAATATAAACCCAACATTTTCATCAGTGAGCCCAAAATGGAGGAACCAGGAGCAGGCACAGATTTTAAGGAGGAAAAAAGGTAGGGCATGTAGTAGGAGGCAAATTTTTGCAGGAGGGGCGAAATTTCACTTTGTCAGAATTTGGCAAATTTTATATGGTTTCAGCACTTCTCGATGCCACAAATGCAATGGCGTTGTTTGTTTCTCCACCATAATTCTATATTTTTTGGCCATTTTTCAGTATGTAGTTGGAAGCATGACTACTACAAAAATAGGTAGTGGAACCATGATCCTTGCAATTTTCTCGAGGAGGTAATTTTTCTCCATGTCGGAATATAGTCAGGTCTACAGTCATTTTTCATGGCTTTCCACAGGGATTGCAATGGAAAAGTCAGATTCACCCTTTGAGCTGCATATTCCCAGTCCACCCATGGAGCAGAATCTTTGAGGAATCTAGGGTAATCTAAAAGATTCCTTGAGCCCCAGATTCTCAACTTCTCAGAATTCAAAAATTGGACAGTCGATTTTGCACTATTCAACGTCAAAAATCTGATGGTGCATTTATATTTTTCATTTTCTCATTCAATTCTTTATCCACTTTTCTAAGTGGAATGCAGGTGTTAGCATTCATGTGCAAGTAGCCATTTCCATGTGATTAATGCCATGAGATTGATGGCGCAAACAGCTTTAGCATTTTGACATCTACTTCTTCAAATGGCCCCTAGTTGTGAGGTATATGCAGTGCATTCATGTACTTATTTTTCTATGCATTGTGCTGCACAAATCCCTATTTGATGTTTGATGAGGGATCTTGTTCATTACTTGCTTTCATGATTCCTGCCTGATGTGATGCAGAATCGTCTATGTGATGTACTTGTTGTCATGATTTGTCATGTTATGTTTTGGGATCCCATTGTTGTATGTTGATGGGATACTCATGTTGTCATCATGCATGTTTGCACTGATATCCCTTTTATGCCATGTTGGTGGGATGCTCATCATGCATGAGTTTGTGTCATACTGATAGAAGACTTTTGACTGCGAGTTCCTGTAGTGAAACATCTCTTGGCACCACTCCTATGTGAGGGAATTTTCCTTTTATGATAGCGACATGACCTCTTATATACATCATCATTACTAACAACACTTAATGCAGTGGCCTGCACCATCTTGAGACCAGGGCCCAGAGACATAGTCCCTCCTGGATGAAATTCGTTATCAACAGCTTATGTTTTTATGTTGCTGATGAATGTCTTGTTCCTATTCTTTACAGCATGCAGATGTATTCATTTATGTTCTTTTAAAAATGAAATTTAACACATCACAAAAGTAAAAGGTCTTGGAAGGGTCCTTTGTCACACCTACACCTGGATCAAATATGCATTCACGATCTATAGCTTATATGTGTGTTACACAGTAATTTGTCACTGTTTTTCACCGTCCCTATTACCCCTCTCCTGTACCTTGGAGGACGCATTCCGGGTCTTGTGAGGAGTGACAAGACTTGAAACCACTTGCATCATTCCCCTCTGAATATGAGCTTCACATGCCCTGAAGGCATCTCCTGCAGTTTTCCCATAAAAATAGCCCTTTTCACATTAGCGTGGGGCCACTGTGTTCTTCCCGCACCAATGGGGAAAATCCTCTAAAAGGGGCGCGCTATTAGCGCTCTGTCCCAGAGTTGAAATCGCACCAGCCTATTTGGGCAAAGTTTTTAACCAATCAACCTCGAAAAGTTCTCTCCAACTCATTCAGCAACTAAATCTATGTTAAGTGAGGGTGGTTTGGCTTCGAATCTCCTTGAATGGGAATTAGTTTGCCACCCTTCCATGGAAGTTTCCAAGTGATGAAGCCAAATCCATGATTGTTGTGATTGATCTTATCTCTTCCTCTTTCATCTATAAAAGCTTGTCTCCATGCCTTGAGCAAGCTAGTGGTAGTAATATTGGGGCTGAAAGGAAGATATCAAGAGATTAGAGTTCCAAGAGCCTTCTTTATGTCCATAAGGCTTAACCTAAGTGAGGAGATCTTGTCACCAAAGAGAGAGAGGCTTGTTCCCTATCCCTTCAAGCTTTGCAAGACTTGTGTAGCTGAGCACCCAGCCAAAGGAGGACTTGACGTCAGGACTCTAGTTATATTCTCCTTTGTTGATTATTAATAATAGATGACTATCATTATGGTTCCACTCTCATGGTCTTTGTAATGATTAATGTTGAGTTATATCCTTCCTGACTGATGTATAATTGCATTTATTAGATTTCACGCTTGTCTTTGTGTTGTTCTCTTTGTGTGCAGGTGTCCATTCACGGAGATCGTGGAGGACTGTGACTGGCCAAAGCAATGGAGCGTGGGCGACATCTCTTCTACGAACAAAAGCGTTGGAATCCAAGTAGGTCTTCATCACCTACCTTTTATTTGCAATTAGGGACTTGCATGGTAGCATTGTTTGATAGTTGCTACACCCGTTCTGGGCTAGTAGGGATCGCCTCTATCCGTAGAGGGAATTTACCTCTCCAACAATTTGGCAACTCCACTGGGGAGTTTAGCTTGTTGTTCGAGTTGTAAACTTTAGATGGAGTCTGAAGTACGGCCATATAGCCTTCGAAACACTATTGCTTTGCATTAGTGAAGTAGATCAAAGCCACTTTAGTCAATCTCCGGTTTGGTTTATGGACTGAACATTTGGAGTTTGTCTTGCCTCTTTGGTTTTCTCTTGTTTGCTTGCTTGGATAGCTTTGTGGATTGAATTTCTTGCTGCCTCTTGCTTCCTGGCCTACCTAGATACTGTAAACCAAGCTTTGGACCACTTAGTTTTCTTTTTGACTTGGCAAACTTTATTAGCGCAGTTTTTCCTTTGACAGTCGCGCTAGTGGCACATGTTGCTAACTGACAACCCACACCAATCCCTTTATAGCGTGAGTTACAGCCTGACAGTCGCGCCAGGCATATTAACCTTTTCAGTTCCCTTGTTTGCCTACCTTCTGAACTTGAATTTGTATCTTACCACATCTTTTTCAATTCTTGGAGTGTGTTTGGTCCTTGTCTAACTGGTTCTTAACCTCCATCCTTCAGGTCTTTGCTTATTTCTACCAATTTCACACCCTAGCCCTAGGGCATCTGTGGCCGTGTGTGTCGAGCCTTCCCTAGGAGTCTTGGGTTTCTTGATTGTCCATTCAACTTTGTGATTGCTTTTTGCACTTTTTCAGTGATTGTTGAAGTGTTTTTGGTTGATTTCTGAGTGACTTGCTTCTTTCTTGCTTGGATTTCATTTCAGCCTTGTTTGAGCTTAGATCACATAGCTCGTACAAGATTTTGCTTTTCTTTTGGTTTGGAGAACTGTTTTGGTGTCTTGGGAATTTCATTGTGTTATCATTGAGTGAGTTTATCTCTTTTACTCAGTGTTATTGTCTTTCAAAATTCATTCTAGTGCACTGTGCCTTTGAAAAAGAAATCAAACAAATCTCTTTTGCGTTCAATAGTTACTGGAATAGAACTTTTCATTGATTTGTATTCTTGAAATAAAAAGTTTTATTTATTTCCCATTACCTGCATTAGGCTATTTGATTGATTGTGCTCATTTTGTTTGATTGAAAACTCTTAACTCTCTCGTAGTTAGTATTCATCGAACGAAATGGTATTCTTTGGCATATAGCTTGCATCTAGGCAATTGTGAAAGATTACATACGGTAGGACCTGAAAACGAAAACTAACTGAAGATCAACCATAAAAGTAAAACCAATAAACTTAAAATGCATTGAACATAATGCTCACAGTCAAGAGTCTAGGCTAGAGACGTGCTCCGGCGCGTTAAACCTAGTCACTTGTTCTCGCATTAAGGTGATAATCCCCTTGTTGATCAACTGTGGTCTAGTATGGACTTGTGCTCCCACGTACCGGTCACATATATATGGGAGACCCCACTAGGTTACATCCTTGATCATAGGAAACCGTGTCTACCGCCTTATAAGCAAAACACACCGAAACACTCATTCGGAATATTGACTGCGTTACGGAAAGTCCTTGGTTTCATTATGATTGCCAAGGTGTATAAGCAGTTTTACGGATTGTCTGGTAAACCCCTTGCCTAGTTTCTCCAGAGCAATCACTTTTTGATCCTTTTCGGACTCCTTAAAAGAAAAGGCTCTATTGAGCATTTGTCACTTCGGGCTCATTAAACATTCGAAGGCGACTAGAGTCATCTTTTGTCCTTTTCTCGACTCTTAAAACATGAAAAGGTCAAGTTGTGTCCTAATGTCTTAAAAATTTATTCGGCCACGATTACATTTACCTTGTTAGATCTTGTTTGCGTTTAGTTTTGAGTAGGGTCTTTTATCGTTAGCTTGTCTAATATTTTTTCTTTATCATCCTGGCGGATCCATCGATCCCTTCTCCCGTCCCAAGTGACCAAGGGTCTCCTTCTTCTGCTACCCCTAAGACACCGGTTTGTGGCGACACTTTCCCTATTGTTTCTAGTGTCCAACCGGTGAACTCTCGTGCTCCAGAGGACGAGCTTTACGAATTGTTTTGGAACCCTGTTTGGGAACCTTCTGAAGAGGATTTCCCCTCTACTCCTATTGGTGTTTCATCCTCGAGGGCCTCTTCCGACATGGAGGATACATCTCCTGTATCAAGTGGGATGCCAGTTATATCGAGTATTGATACTCCCATCCCAGCTACATCCCCGGTTATCTCTACACCCTACACTGTTACACCTCTTGGTATCACAGTGTCGACGTGGCATAGATCTCCAAGGGATGCTATGGGCTCTGCGAGTTCCTCTTCTATGTGGGATAATAACATTGTTCCCACTACGGGACCTTTCGTTTCCCAGGTTCACCATACCACTATCACATCAGTCCCAACCAATCCGGCCGTTTGTGTCACATCATCGACTCCAGTTGCTAGAGCCGTTACGGCATCTTCCGTCGTAACTACCATTGATGGCCCATCCCGAGGTCCAGAACGTAGTGGTCAATCGACACATACTACTAGAGTTGTTCATCCCGCAAGTGGTGCCCCACCTTTTTCTGATGCTATTTCGGCAGGGGGGGCATATTCCCAGTACTTGCATGCTGTCCAGAACCCAGGCGGGCAAGGCCCCTATTATGATCCTGTCAATCATTATTTGTATACCTCCTTGCCAACTGAGCCCGCTGTTGAGGGTTCAATTCCTTTAAATGTGGCTTGGGGTACCACCGGTTATGGTGGTGGCCAATTCCGTCCAGGTCAAGGGAAGCCATCCTAAGGACCACCCTACAAGGGTCAACCATCCTACTCGCAGCCTAATCATGGGCAGCAGTATTATGGCCAAACCTATCCAGGTCAACCTGGAGGCTCGTAAGGACAACCCTATAAGGGACAACCTTTAGCCTCTAGTGGTCCATCTTATACATATCTTGGGCAACCTTCTTGAAACCTGGGACAACCCTATGCTCAGCAAGGACAACCTGGGCCCCAGTAGGGATACCCTTCGGGGCAACCCTATGGGAACCCGGGACAACCTTACGCGCAACAAGGAAAACCCGGAAACCAACAAGGCTACCCTTCTGGGCAAGGGGGCCAGCCTTATGCACAGCAAGGCCAGCCCACTGCTCAGCCTAATCAACCATCTGGTCTACAAGGAAAACCTTCAATTGTGCAAGGACGGCTGATTGCCCAGCACGCTCAACCTTCTGGACAAGTAGGTCCGTCTCAGATCCAACCAGGACAACCGTCTGGCCAAATGGCCCAACCTCAATCTCCGCAAAGATATCACTCTGGGGCGGCTCAATCGGGCATGCAGATGGTTCCTGTTTCTCAGGCTCAACCCGGTTACCAAGCCTAGAATCAAGCTGGTCTCCAGTCACAAGGTGGGTACCAATCCCAACCTTCTTATCAGATGCCGCCTAGTTCTCAGGCTCAATATGGAGCCCAACAACCATATGGATACCAGCAACCCCAGGGGAAAAATCAATATACACTGTATCAAAATTACCAACAACCACAGGTCAACCCCTATCAAAATTATCAGCAACCTGCAGGGCAGTATGGTAACCAATGGGGAGCTAGGGGGTAGAACCAGTATCAACCATCCAGTTTTGGATATAACCCTTATGGACAAAGTTCCTACGGACAGGGTCCTTTTGGACTTGGTCCATCCGAACAAGGTCAGTGGGGGCAACCAGCAACTACATGGAATTTTGGCCCTACCTCATATCCGCAGATGTCCTTCAACCCGCAGCTACCATTTCTAGCGACGTTGGAACTGGCCGATGTGTCGAAATTAACAAATGATCCCATTTTGCGTAATCCACAATGGCCACCAGTTCCAACTAAAATACCCGGCGACTGTCCCAAATTCGACGGCAAAGCCGGAGAGGATCCTCAAGCCCACGTAATGATGTATCACCTATGGTGTTCGTCTAACTCTTGGCTTGATGATTCGATTCGACTTCGCCTCTTCAAAAGGAATCTCACTGGCTTTGCCGCTAAATGGTATATTGAATTGACCCGCGCGTCTTTTCAAGGCTTTAATTCATTGGCTATGGCATTCCTTACTCACTTTCAGTTACCCATTCGGTACGAGACAGGGACTCATCTCCTGACATCTCTTAAGCAGGATATGGCTACGCACATCTCTGATCATATACATGAATGGAGAAGGTGTCACCGGTTGATCAAGTTTTGGATTCCTGATCAACTCCTCACCGATTGGTTAACGACTTCCTTTGTCCCTAAGATTGCACGGGACATTACTATGGGAGCCTGCGTGACTGAAGAGCAAGCGATCGTGCGTGCTCAGTACCTTGACTTAGTTTACTCTCAGTCAGGTACTTTGTATTAGTATTTGCCTGATGCGCCGAGACCCGGTACATCCAAGGCTCCGCTGAAGCCATCCGTCGATGGATTTATTGGCTCTGTGAATCTGGCCTCCAAAAAATCATCTTCAAAACCTGGGAAGCAAAATTTAGATGCTTCGAACCAAAACACTTCTCAGGGTGGTTCAAATTCTGGAAGTACTTTTGAGGTCAACGCTGTCTAGTCCACCATGATTAGTAAGGCCTCGAAAGGAAAGAAAAAGGGGAAAGGAAAAAATAAGTCTGAACAACCTAAACAGGAATCCTCCAAACCTCTAGCCGAGGAAGGAGCTAAGCGCAAACCCAAATATCCTTGTCTCATTTGTGAGGAGGATCACTACACTAAGGACTGTCCAAGGCGATCCGAAGTTAGTCATTTGTTGAAAAGCGCTCCTGGGGTTCCTGCGGTTCTTAAAGAACCTTTCCCCTCTCAACAAACTCAAATGGTGGCTGATCCATCTTCTTCTCCCTTTGGTTCCCAAGTCTTCATGGCTGGATCTATTCCCGTTCATGTAACGAATCGAGCAAAGGAGTATCCATCGTCCGCCGGGAAGGAGCCCGAGGCTCCCTCAAGTGCTCCTTCGTCCAGCTCTGCTCCGCTCCATATTGAGAGACCAAGTACTGAGACGACCATTCCACCCCCTCCTAAAGGAGTACTCAGGAGATCATCTTACAACCCAAATGCTCGTGCTGCCCAGCACTATAGCATAGTTGAGGACTTAGCACAGGCTCCGTTGGCTATGTCCGCCTTAGAAGTTTTCCAGAGCTACCCCCCTCAGAGGAAGTCCCTGCTATCGGCCATCGGTGGCATCGACCCGGCAGATTCAGTTTTGATTACCTTTGATCTCGAGAGCCATGTCCCAAGGCTGCCTCATCAGATCACTTTTCTTATCCAAGTCATCATCAATTCAAAAATGATTCATTGTATAGTTATTGATGAGGGCGCATCGACTTGCATTATGTTTATTGCTTGTTCAAAAGCGATCGGGTCTCCGACTCTGAGCCAGTCTCCTACGACTTTGGAAGCTTTCGATGGGAGAGAATCTTGTCCCTATGGTATTCTTCAACGATTGCCAATCACTTTAGAAGGAAAAACCGTTGAAGTAGAAGTCGAGGTTGTTGACGCAAATCTCACCTACAACCTCCTTCTGGGCCAGAGTTGGACGTACGCCATGTGTGCTGTGGCTTCATCCCTCTTCCGTGTCATCCGTTTCCCTCACCAAGGGAAAATTGTCATGGTAGACTAGCTCTCCTTCCTCGCTCCCTCTTCTGAAGGAAATGTGCCTTTCGTTGAACATACCTCCGTTCCTTACGAGAGTGTGGGAGCCAGGCTCTTCAAAGACCCTAACCTCATGGGTGTCTTCTCACTCCCACCTCTGAACCTTGCTCTGCTCGGTTTGGTTTCTACTCGTTCTGATCCCTCTTCGCACTCTGTTGCGACCCTCAGTCCCTCTGCACGAAGGGGCACTGATCCTCTAGCTTGTAACCCTCGCTCGGCCGAGGGGCATGGACAGATCATCGGTGCTGTTGATCATTCTATAAAATAGGCCGAGACGACACCTACATTATCTAGGACGGTTACGCAATAGTGCGATAAGGCAAGTCCCGAAGTATGCTTGACATGAACCAAGTATCATGCATGCACTTTACTTTTGTACATACGTATGCTTTCAGAAATGTGTTGTGTGTGTGTGTTTGTTTAGTTTTTGTGGTATGTCGGCATGATTACCACTTATTGTGTCTTTTTCTTCTTGAACAGATGTCTGGATCACCTTACATTGGTTTCGATGATGGTGCTTCCCACAGTACTCGCAACCTGTCATCTGCGGCACGGGTGATCTACGATCCTCATGGTGAGTTAGTAGATATTTAAGGGGTGTGTCTCGGTTGTACAACGAACAATGTGGCTGAATATAGTGATGTGATTGAGTTATTAGGTGGGGCAACTAACCTCGGTATTCGCACATTGGTTGTAAACTTGGATTCTCAACTTGTAGTCCACCAGCTCAACGGACATTATTCCGTCAGAGATCATCGCATTTTAAGGTTGTATTTACATGTTAAGTTATTAGAAAGGGATTTTGATTTCATTACTTATCAACATATTCCAAGACGACTTAATACGTTAACCGATGCATTAGCTAATTATGTATTGGACAGACATTTGCATAATATGTGAATCAACATAATACAAGAAGCATAAAATACAATAAACCATAACAACATGTATATATATATATCGTGTGGCGCACCAAGGCGCTCAAAAATAAGTGTACATGTCTAGTTAGAGTCTGTGTTCTCTGTACATCTGAGACACATGTCTCTCAAAAAATATGTAGAAAGTAAGCCTAGAAGTCTAATCGCGGTGGTGCTCATGATAGCACATCACCGCGCGCACCAATCGTCTCAGCAGACGATGAATGCGAGTCAGCACCCCAACTGTGTGCCTCTGGCATGCAAAAGGCACGTCCGCCAATCTAGCGTAACCCGGAATCCCTTGGGTGAGTCCCTCGAGATTCTGTATCAGCTCTTCCCCCACGGAACCCCCTGCCTGAGGGTCGGCTATAGGTTTGCCCCTCTGCACTACAGGAGACAAGCCGGCTGGTCGCTCTGCACCAACATTTGCATATACATACAACCGTCATCAGAATAGGCATGTATTAAAAAAAAAAAAAAAATTACACAAAACATCAAAAACGAAGAGACCATACCTAAATCCTCGTCTCATTACTCTCCCTCTGGCAGTGGGAGGTCTGGGTCCCCCATGAAATTGGTCCCTGCATATGGCCAATCCTCTACCATGATCAGTTGATGGCGAAGCCATATGAAGAATTCGAGCTGCCAAGACATCTGCTAGCCCCCTCCTCCTCTAGGCATCAGTGCTGCTCAGCGAGCCATCCTAGGCTCTCGTGGTAATGGATCAGCCACTACACGTCCCTGGATTTGGAAAAGTGGTAATCGTTCTAGGAAGAACGACACCACAATTGAGCCATACGCGAATTGTTTCACTCCTGCACGCTTACAATTTGTAAGCTGCCTTTTGATGTTGGTAGTCACCGCTGTAGCCCAACCAAAGATGGTGGGGCTGAGGCATTCTGTCGCTAGTAACAGATGATTCTTGCTTGCCTCATGGGGCGCCTGTACCCCAGCTACACGCATGATGGTGAATAATATTGCCTTGAGAACCAAGTCCTGGATGGTATTGATAGCCACCTTGGCACTGTTTCTCCCAAATTGTGCCTCTAAACACACTCGGGCCTTCACTTCACCTACTTTCTCTCCAGAAGGTCTACTTCTGGTCAAAATAGGGCTCGTCCCTCTCCGTGACAGCCCAGTAATGAAGTATACATCAGACACCTCCAGCTCTAAGGTTTGGCCCCATAAGAGAAATACTTAGTCATCCACATCCCAAGCATCAATTATGAACTGCAATAACTCAGGTTGAGATCGCATATATGATGTGAGGAAGAACTTCTTGAGGTCACAATCCCTCATAGTGTTCATACATCCCTCATCCTCGATGGCCAAGGTGTCCACGGCATCATGTTCCCGTTCCTTCCATTCCACCACCATTTTTGCTTGTTTCCTGCACCTACAAGGATGAATAAATCGTTATTAAAACCCTGGTAAATTTACAAACCGGAAAAAATTCAAATGCAATGGGATTTCCATGTAAAAAATTTAGGTCGCGCGGTTAGCGCGGCTGTTTCCAAAACAGTCACGCTAATGGCATGACCCCTTTAGACAAATCACCCAATTAGCACGGGTCTGTGCCGGATACCCACACTAATGGGGCGCAGCCCTAAATTTTGAATTCCTCCTTGCAGAGGCTCAATCAGGGACCAAATGCATAAAAAAGGGTATGGAAATGGAGCTAAGGAAAACGCCTCTTACCTGGAGCCGACGGAATCTCGAATGGTTGCATGGATTGGCTGTAATCACCACCTAAAGTTTTCTCCCCAAAGAGACCACTACTACTATCCAAGAGGTAAAAAGTAAAAGTAATTTTATTTTTTACATTTTCACCATATTTATAGACTTTTTGACTTATTTTTGGGTTTAAAAAGGTTATTTTTGAATATTTAATATATTTTTGGTCGAGAATGGATTTTACACCTGCTTCTTGTGCAGTGACAGGTCTTTTATGCAGCTTCGATGGTGAAACGAGTTGTATTTTATACTTTTTCGGACTCGGTAAATACACGAAAAAGTCACTATGGAGTCATCTTTCAGCTCTTTTCTGACTTGCTAAACATGAAAAGATTGCCGAGTTGTTCCTCTTGACTTGTTAAAAGTAAATAAGAGGCGGTCGTCTTTAAACTCCTTTCCGACCGTATAAAAAATGAAAAGATCGTCGGGCCTTTTTCGTTTCAGGTTCATTAATGGTAACGAAATGACGTGATATCGATCACTTTTTTACTTTTTCGGGTCGGTGTCACTACTCATGAAAAGTACTCCTCGGTCGTAATGGCCGGGCGGTTCTTTCGAGCATAGTTTTATACTTTTTCGGGCTCGAGAGACACAACTTTACGAAAAAGGACACCCCTGGAGTTTTCTTTTTGCTGTCTTTTCAAACTCTCTAAACATGAAAAGACGCTGAGTTTTTCCTTTGTGAGACTCGTTAAAACTTTAATGACATCGAGTTTCACCTCTCAAGCATATGCTATCCCCATCAAGCTTGCTAAAAATAACCGGGGTACTCGCCAGAAATGGTGGCGGAATAAAGGAACCATAATCATCGTCGTCAGCAGTATGTCGCTCTTGAACATGGCACTTGTCTACATTTGTGTCTGGGTGGGGACATCTCATCTTGTTTCACACTTGCCTCCATGGGTTTGGGTGATCCTATTTGACCATTCATCTGCTCATTTCCTTGTCGTCATGACCCGTGATCATTTGACATCAAATACTGCCAAATCTGTTGTTGTGCCGCCGATATGTTCAAGAGAAGTTGACCTCTACAGAATACTCAACCTCCCTATGATATCTCACACAAAACATGTTATCCCTCTCTGTCTCGTATCGATTATGTGGGAAACATTATGGCCCACCTTCGATCAAGATCACTTCCCGTCGACTTCAGCTTATTATCCAGGAAGATGACTTAGAGACTCCCTTTAGGTGCCTTAGGGCATGCATGCCTCAATGGCAGGTTCTTCGTGTTCGACGCGAGGTTTTCATTATTGGCCTCTAATCGAATGATTCTATGGGTGTTCGACACTAGCTCATTGATTCGCACACCATGGATTGTACCTATAGTACCTTGAGGACCATTGTCATTATTGGTGGTACCTCTCGCATCTGTTAACAGTTTTCATCATTGACTGGTAATCAGACGATGTTCATGCATGTTCGACTTCGACTCCTGTATTCACATGCTTAAACTTGTACTGTGTTTGGGTCGAGTTGGAGCGCGAGACCCCGGATTGTGCATATTGAGATCCGGGTTGCATTTTGTGGATTATTGTAATCACTACATGACTCATTTATTGGATGGTTGCACCCATACCTGAGTCCATTCATTGATCCTCATCGGATGGCTGCGTCCATACCTGGGATCTAGTTTTTATATACTCTGTTACGGATGGCTGTGCCCATACCACATATATCATGTACTTGGGATATCAGTTGTACTTCTTTACGCAGGTTCTCCGATGGCCGTGTTTCAGTCACACATGTTCTTGTAAAGCATTTCACCCCTCTCTCTCTCGGGCCTCATGCTTTAGGGGGCATCTATTACACAGTAATTTGTCACCATTTGTCACCGTCCCTGTTACCCCTCTCCTGCACCTTGGAGGACACATTTCGGGACTTGTGAGAAGTGACAAGACTTGAAACCACTTGCATCATTCCCCTCTGAACATGAACTTCATATGCCTGAAGACATCTCTTGTATCTTGCCCTTAAAAATAGCCCTTTTTACATTAGCGCTGGGCCACCATGTTCCTCCCATGCTAATGGGGAAAATCCTCTAAAAGGGGCATGCCATTAGCGCACTGTCCCAGAGTCGCAATCGCGCCAACCTTTTTGGGCAAAGTTTTTAACCAATCAACCTCCGAAAGTTCTATCCAACTCATTCACCAACTGAATCCAAGTTAAGTGAGGATGGTTTGGCTTCGACTCTCCTTGAATGGGAAGTAGTTTGCCACCATTCCATAGAAGTTTCCAAGTGATGAAGCCAAATCCATTATTGTTGTGGTTGATCTTATCCCTTCCTTTTCATCTATAAAAGCTTGTCTCCATGGCTTGAGCAAGCTAGTTCTAGTTCTAGTTCTAGTTCTAGTTCTAGTTCTAGTGGTAGTAATACTTGTGCTGAAAGGAAGATATCAAGGGATTAGAGTTGCAAGAGCCTTCTTTATGTCCATAAGGCTTAATCTAAGTAAGGAGATCTTGTCACCAAATAGAGAGAGGCTTGTCCCTCATCCCTTCAAGCTTTGCAAGACTTGCGTAGCTGAGCACCCAGCCAAAGGAGGACTTGACGTCAGGACGCTGGTTGTATTCCCCTTTGTTGATTATTAATAATAGATGACTATCATTATGGTTCCACTCTCATTGTCTTTGTAATGGTTAATGTTGAGTTATATCCTTCCTGACTGATGTATAATTTCATTTATTAGATTTCACGCTTGTGTTTGTGTTGTTCTCTTTGTGTGCAGGTGTCCATTCATGGAGATCGTTGGGGACTATGACCGGACAAAGCAAAGGAGCGTGGGCGACGTCTCTTCTACGAACAAAAGCGTTGGAATCCAAGTAGGTCTTCATCACCTACCTTTTATTTGCAATTAGGGACTTGTGTGGTAGCATTGTCTGATTGTTGCTAGACCCATTCTGGGCTAGTAGGGATCGCCTCTATCCATAGAGGGGATTTACCTCTCCAATAATGGGTGCATATGCGTGTTGTGCAAACACTTTGCAGACTAAGGATCAGAAATCAAAACTTGACATGACAGCAGGGAAGGCAATGCAACCCACAAACAATTTGTGATGAAGCATTCAGAAAGTTATGTGGAGTCATGAACAGAGTTCACTATCTGAAACGCACCAACTGGGACCTACGCATACCAGTAGTTTGATGGGCCTATAGGACCATAAGAGAAAAACAAGAGAGTGGAAATGACCCCAACACTAGCAAGAAGAGATGAAACTAGGAGAACATAGAAGAATCCCCAGACCACAACTCCCACAGTTGGGATAGGACGTGAGGACCTGGGTAAAGGAATTAGGTAGTTACAGGAAGCCATTTGGCGAGGGAGCTTGAAACTCCACGAACTCGATGAAGATTGGGCATGGCTGAGGAAGAAAAGCATGACATTGGATGAAGAAATCACTGAACTAGAAACCGAAGTCGTGCAAGTGGGTCATGAGAAACTAAGCATGATGGGACCAAGTCTATCCAGCCCTACTACTACATTAGGAGTTGCGGCCCTACTATCATGGCTACGACCACACCTTACTAAATAGGGGAGCGTACCAGACAAAGAAGAATGTGATGCACTACTGAATGTAAGGGTATTTGAATGGTGTTCATGGCCCAGGCTATTTGGAAAAGTGAAGGATTGCATCGGGGGTGAGACCACCTAACTATCTATAGGAAGCACAATATCAGCACTCCAAGCAGTTGAAAGAAGGCGCGAGACTATAAATGAGTTTGCAGGAGAGCTGCGCAGGAAGGAGGTTATGTGCAGGGCTAGTATCTCATAAGGGTTGCAGTTGCACTTAAGGGGTTGCATTGCTGCGCGGGTAGGTTGGGAGGTGACTGTTGATGTCACTATTCATGACAAGAGTTCCAATTTAAGGCAGAAAGGAGTGGGCAGCGTGCCATTATGACAGGAATTAAGAGCTAGATTCGGGATGATCTGTGGTGAAGAAGGTATTAGTGACTCAAAAGTGGAGGGAATGGTCGAATTCAAATGCAAATGTTACTATAAAATCCCTTGGGGTAGCCTCAAGGAAACACTTGGTTGTTTGAGATTTGAGCCAATAAAAAGCATTGAGCGCCAAGCTGCCTTGCCACCCGTGAGTACGTGACTGAACGAATCCAGTGTAGAAACAATGACGGTTGTGAGAACCAGAGTGTGTTTCGTGGAAGTAACCCGAGAGCCCTGTGTGACCTAGGAAGAGCTTGGAGAGGCAGTAGTTGCACTAGAGGTTCCCAAGTCCCCATGCATGCCATGACCACAAAAAAAAAGTAGCCAATGGGGCCAATCTGGGTATCACCATGGAACCCACAAGTTACTAAATTGTCAATGACAGAGAAGGGAAAAGTTGTCACCATTGAAACAGAGGAGGATGCGGAATATTTGCAAGCCTTGATTGACCAAATTGAGGAACAAGATGATGAGGTAGAGAATGTTTCCCAAGTACCTTCCGCGATAAAGTTACCCCCCTACATCCCCCCAGGGAAAGGGATAGCCAAGATACCGAAGGACCTGGAGGCTGCGATGAGTGCGCTCTAGACCCCGCTTCTTCCGGATGAAAAAATGTTTGATAGTCCATCGCTGGGATGGGTGCCTAATATAAATTTTGAAGATTGTGATCTCACAGATAATGAGAAGTTCCCACAACTAGCTGCGGAGCAATTATTGCAGTAGAAATGGTTACATGGTGTGGAGAAGGCTGGGTTACTACATCTTCGGTGTATACCCGACTACCACCATGCGCCCATCACAATTTTTGTCATCCTGTAGCTACTGTGTCTAGTACATGATGGGTATCTCTGGCTAGAGGAGCCGATTCCCATCATGGTAGATTTAATTCATCAGATTTCTCAGCTGCCCATCAAAGGAAACAATCCCGTAGCCATAGCAAGAAAGAGCAGCAACTTGGTTCTCGCAGAAGCTATGAAGGCCAAATATAAGCTGGCGAAGACGAAGCGGGGGTATGTGATAGAAAGCATCAAGGAAAAAGGGGTGCGCATAGCCACCTAGCTACTGGCTGGCAAGCTAATGAGGAAATTCCACACAGACGAGGTGCTAGCATCTATAATTGACGAGGTGCTAGCATCTGTAATTGCGCTAGTAGAGAAGTGCGAAGAGGGGCTCTAGTTCAACAGGGCACAGTTTCTCTGTGATGAATTTTTGAAAAATTGTATGGAAGCCCAAGAGAAGGGAAAGACCTTCCACTATATGTGGTTGCTCTCATCCATCCTGTTGGTTTCCAAGGAGTTACCAGAGGACAGCTAGTTTCCCACCATTGAGAGGAACCTACTCGAGGCTGTGAGCTACACCTCGCTCTGGGCAACAAAAGATGCGACGAGGATTCACGAGATATAAGTGTTTTTCAAATTCATCAAGGTGAGCTTACGAACATGGATCAACCGTAGGCCACACTTTTCCCCGATAGTATATAACAGTTTGCAAAGTGCAAAAGAATTCAAGGCAGATATGCATAACCTATATATCTAGGCACGCAAGGATCCAACCTGAGCATGGGTAAAGCTACCATTCATTGCAACAGATGAAATCTTCAACGTAATCACATCATGGTCTTTGAGGTGGTGTGCCCTGGACTTGGAAAAACTAGAAAAGATAATAGCACAGTAGTGCAAGAGGGAGACCAAGCTACGCATAACGAAGATGGCGAAGAGAAAGAGCCAGGAACAGGAAGAGGCCACGCAGCAGAAGGTGGCTGAGGTAGCAGCGACAACGCAGATGGCAGAAACCACAACTGCGGCCACCGAAGAGATCGAGGAAGGTCAGGAAATGTCCATGGAGCAGGACATACAGGGGGAGACTAAGGCAGAGGAATGCACCCAACTCAAGAGGCTATGCATCTAGGAGAATCCAACTGCATGGAAGAAGACAAAGACAATGAAAACCCCTAAGGGAGCCCTTCTTGATAGTGGCAAACCAGTTCGCGATGTCACTAAGGATGCTCTTAAAGAATTAATGACAGAGAAAACAACTGTGTTGGGGGTGCTCAGGGCGTAGTTGTAGGCTTTACAGGTGTGACCCCCAGGAGTGATGACACCGCACCTTACGCAAGGTACGTACGAAGCAGAGCAGATGTTGCGTGCCTGCAAAACGAAAACATCGGTCTTACCTGAAGGTGCTATCTTAGCAGAAGTCAAAGGTGACATGAGGGGCTGGGGGTTGAATTTGGCTGCCCTTCCCAAAGAAACCCTATACCAGCTATAGGATGGGGTAACTACTGAGCTTCATGCCAGGGAGGGCTGCGCTCTCCAAGGCTTGAGCGAGTACAAGGTAAATTTAGAATAGCTCAACCTATAGCGTGACAACCTAGTCGCAAAAAGCTAGGGATCAATAGGCTGCGGAGGAGGCCTCTAGCAGCATTCTGGAGTTGGTTGTGCTGGCGGTATTCCCCGCCTTGGAAGAGATTCATCAACTGATAGCTGGAGTCTGCAAAACCCAGGAGGGCGCCGTGAAGGTTTAGTTGGAGATGAACATGTAGATTGTGGAGTTACGACTGAAGGTGCAGTGCTCTACACCCCCAAAAGTTAGAGAGTAGTGCCATGAAACCATTTAATCAGGGTGGGAAGTGATAGAGCACGTTGTACAGGACTGCACGGGATTATTAGACCAATCCCTCTTCACACTCATTTCATTGTAGGAGGACCCAATGCTATAACAGTTAGAGACCGAAGCACAGGAATTGCAGCAAGGCTATGACAATGTCTGGCAGACCATGCAGATGGTTGCCCTTACTCAGGGATTGGCCAAGACGAGGGAGGCCGAAGCTCTGAAAGAATAGGTGGACATCGCACGCCAGAAAGAAGAATGGCTTAAAGCATGCATCCAGCCTTGGCTCGAGGAAGCATTCATGGTCACCGCCATGATCAAGGGGAAGTTGGCCCAAATGTAGGATACATATGCACAAAGGCAAGAGGGTGCCTCTGACAATGATGCATCAGAGAGTCGCACACAATTGATACAACGAACAGTAGAGGAATGTATGGCAGACATCCGTGAAGCATAGAAGTTACTGGATGGACTCTAAGCAAGGACCAGCGCACCAGCCGAGTGACTCAAGATGAGTCACATTGATTTTGTTGAGGCCCTATTAGGCAGCGGATCACCCCATAATGGGTTTTTGGGGTTTAAAGCTGAGTTTTGGGTCAATGTAATATAAAGACCCTGCAAAATGTGAGCGCAGAGCGCGAGAGTCTAGGGTTGTCTTCCCTAAAATATTGTAAATTAATATAGAATGTGTTGACTTACCCATGGTCCGTGGACCATGGGAATGTATAAATAGAGCAAGGCTCTAAGTATAGAAGGCAATTTTTGGTTAAGTCTTGATCTTAAGTGGTATGGGTTTTTGAATTCCATATTCGCTCTAAGTCTGTAAGTCTAAGTCTTGGGTCGTAGTAGTAGAAAGAGGCTCTGCATCTGAGTGTGCAGAGCCCTGGTAGAGTCTGTAGCTAAGTGCGTGAACCCCTGCAACTGAGTGCACAAGGCAGAGTTGGGATTGTAATGGAACATAAGTTAATAAAAGATAAGTTAATTCTGAAATATTGTGCATCTACTTATAGATCTATGTGTTTACACTTTTGTTATATTCTTATGCATATCTTTATAGTTTATGGTTGTGCGCACTTGTTATAAATGTTGAATGATTGATAAGATCATTAGGCCTAGAAGATTAAGTCAAATCTATAATAATAACACAGTAAGGTTAGAGGATTTGGATAGCACCCCTTCACGCTCTGTACAGAGCTACGTTAAGGATAGACAACTGTGTGGGGCAGCGCAAGCACACAGGATCGGTTTGTGAACTTGCCAGACTTCATCAAGACATCCATAGGGTGCGGAAACCTAGTTTGGGCACCCTCCCCTACTACCTCTGGTGAGACCTCAGTCCGTGTACCGTGGATTGTTGCCGAAAGGGCCAGTGGTTTCAGGATTTGTTTATGATCCAAAATGGATTTTGGATAGACTCTTAAGTCTAAGTATTCCTCACTAGGAAAAATGAGAGTCCAAGGAAGTTCCTAGAACCAGCCCCATTATAGAGATTGTCTCATTCTGAATCTACTACAATTTAAATGGGCCAAAACTGACTTAGGATGCAGAAGCTATTATAAAATGAAGCTGCTTATATCCCTTGTAAAAAGGAGAAAAATCCACTACTAATGGGACTCAGAAACATGAAAAATACCATGAAATCGAGCCTATTGGAGGCATAGACTATTATATATATATATATATATATATATATAAAATATATATATATAGCATATAATATATATATATATTTACATTATCGGTGGCATAAACATGTATATATGGGTCATATACACTATCGGCAGCATAAACCCATATTAACACTATTGGGGGCCAAAACCCATACATATATGCATTCAACACTATCGGTAGTAAAAAAACATAGGTATAGTTGAATACACTATCGAAGCAGGAAAGCTTTTATATATATCGGCACATATATATATGAGTGAAAATGTAATCGGCGAGATTAGTTATAGGCCATCACCCAAAAACCCCCGACTATGATGTATGTCATGGACCCCAACTACGATGTATGTCATGGACCCGATGGCCCAATTGCAACATGGTTCAATGCAATATCGAATCCGCATATTTATCAGATCAGCATGTGTCATAAGCGAAGACCCCCATGGTCTTAGCTTTGCGATACACCGATATGCGATCAACAATAGCACCAATGAAAAGGGGTCAATACCGATATGTCGATATCACCGATCGAAATAAGTGATCAGCAAACCCCCAATGTTAGGGAAAATATACATTGCAATTGCGATACGTGATCATACCTGGGCCTGATGGGGATCAACCACGCGATTGCATAAAATTTGAAGTCCAGGCTAAAGGCTCATGATGTGTTTTCATGAGTTTCACCTATGTTTTCCATTATAATGTCTATTGGGGGATTTATGGCAAAGGAGGGCGACACAACTGAGTTTCCCATGCTTACCAGTTTAGTCCAATTGGAAAATAGATTCTTTGGTAAAATTATTAGTCTTCCATGCCTTGGGAAGGTAACCAAACGGTTAATAAAACAATAGAAAACACAGTTAACAAAGGGAGTCTGAGAGAGACACATAAAGCACAGAGAAGGAGGATTCTCAGAGGCGCAGGTAGAGGAATTCTTAGGGAGAGCTCAGAGAAGCTTGGGATTCCTAGAGATGCTTTGGTGAATACATAAGTAGAGTAGAGAGGTTGTGGAATTCATGGGAAGGCCCAACAAACTCTCGAAGGCTCAATAGATGCGTAGAGGGATCTCTACAAGCACAGAGGTGCTCGAATGTTGAGTTTAAGCTAAAAGAAGATAGTCTATAGAGTAATGATGCTCGGTGTGGAGTAAGAGGAGCTTGGAGAGGATCACAAGATCAAAAAGCCACTAGAGGTTAGGAAGGCCAAGCAAGAGAAGCAAAGAGAGAAGCCACTTGAGGTTGGGGGCGATGAAGCTACAGTGAAATTACAGAACAACAAGAGATGAAATGGTTTATCTTTTGCTAGTGTGTGAGGTGTGCAAACACAGAAGAAGGAATTTTCCAGAGACAGTATAGATATCTGAGGGAGTCAAAGAGGCAAAAAGCTCAAGAAGCTTAGACCATTGACTGAAGGAATTAGTCTATAGAAGCCTAGATATGTTAGTAGAGCATGCAAAGTCATCGGCGTAAGATGGCATTCTAAGCCCATTGGTTTAGTTGTAAACTAATGGAGTTAAGTGTAGCACTTGTAAAAGAATTGAAGGCATAATCCCAAATAGCCAAGTCAAATTGACAAGAGCTCACGGAGACATATCCCACAAGAATTTTGTTGGGTGTGGAGCATGATTATTTAGAGGTCTTTGTTTCAGCCAGATGTATACCCCAAGAATTTTGTACAACCCTCCACATGGCGGGGTGCAAGGGGGACTTGTCCCTCCCGTGGGGGTTCAGGGGGAGGCTAATCCCGCTCGACTGGGGGGTTTGGGGGCCAACGGTCCCCCGGTGGGGGTTTTGGATGTAAAATTGCCTTGTAAAACTATAGTAATTTCTAGTCAATTTGGTTTGTTAATTAAGCAGATGATCTGACGGTATAACTTATGTTTAGTTTAGGGTTTTTTGCCCTAGAAGGAAACCCCTCTCTTTGTATGAGGACATTGTATTGAGGTTGCGTAATATGATGTGTATTCTTTGAGCAAGAAATAGAGAGGTGAGACTGTGAAACAACAACAGAAGATATTACAGTGGATCTACTGTAGGTTGTGTCTCTTCATTTTGCTAGATAATAGAAAGGAAGGAACAGCTATTCAGGGTGGACGTAGCCCAAACTAGGTGAACCATGTATATCTTTGTCTCTCTAGTTTTATGCGTTTTCTATGTTTATATTTATGAAATATTCTATGTGTTCCATTGCTCTCTAATATATAATTTTCTAGCAACTAGTATCAGAGTCGAAGGTCTATTTGGCTGATAAACTCGCACGAAAGAAGGGTTCCTCATTTGAGTGGGAGCAATGGTGGAAGATGGTAAGTTTAGGGTCGAGAAATTTAACGGCCAAAACTTCTTGCTGTGGAAGATGCAGATGGAAGATTATCTGTATCACAAAGATCTATACCTACCATTGGGCGAAAAAACAAAGTAGCCGACAGATATGGACAATGAAAAATGGAACCTTCTCGATAGAAAGGCACTCGGAACAATACGGCTGTGCCTTGCAGCGTCGGTCGCCTTCAACATTTCGAAGGAAACAACAACAAAGGGTTTGATTAAGGCGTTGGAGAAACTATATGAAGAACCCTCGGCCTCAAACAAGGTATTTCTTATGAAACGGTTATTTAATATGAAGATGTCGGAAGGTGGATCTGTTGCAGATCATTTAAATGATTTTAATACTGTTATAAGTCAGTTATGTTCTGTAGGGGTAAACTTTGATGATGAAGTTAGAGCTCTGTTATTCTTGTGCTCATTACCAGAAAGTTGGAATGGTTTGGTAATGGCCATTAGTAACTCCGTTTCTGGATCGAGTACTTTAAAGTTTGATGATGTTGTCGGTGCTATCCTTAGCGAGGAAATGCGACGGAAAAGCTCCGGTGAGACATCGGGAAATGCTTTGAGTACAGAGTCTAGAGGAAGAAAAATGGAAAGAGGAAAGAGCTCAGGATATCGCAGTAAATCAAGGAAAGGCAGATCCAAGTCCAGATCGGGGATAGTGTGCTGGAAATGCGGAAAGACAGGACACCTAAAGAAAGACTGTAGATCTCGGAAGGGAAAAGAAGGAGATTCACAGCAAGAAAACAATCATGAAGCAAATGTGACAGGTGAGGTGTTACAAGATGCTTTGATTCTTTCTTTCGAAAATATTACTGATTCCTGGGTGGTAGATTCAGGGGCCTCATTCCATGCCACACCTGATAAGAAATACTTTCATGACTATGTTCAAGGAGATTTTGGACAAGTTCGTTTGGGTGATGATAAACCCTGTAAAATTGTTGGAATGGGTAAGGTTCTTGTAAAACAACAAAATGGAAACCAAAGGCTACTAAAGGAGGTAAGGCATGTTCCAGATCTAAAGTAAAATCTGATTTCAATAGGGCAGTTAGGCAGTGAAGGTTGTGTGACAACTTTCACAGATAAAGCTTGGAAGGTTACCAAAGGAGCCCTGGTAATAACAAAAGGTGAAAAGGTTGGTACATTGTATTTATGCAATGGTATTTCTAAATTTGTTAATGCTTTAACTTCCAAAGGAGCAGATGCAACATTATGGCATCATAGGTCTCGGGGACACATGAGTGAATAATGGGATGAAGATTCTTCACTCAAGTGAATCGTTTCGGGTTGAAGAATGTTGATTTGGACTTCTGTGAGAATTGCATTTATGGAAAATAGAAGAGAGTCATATTTCTCAGAGTTGGGAAAGAAAAGAAGAGTGAAAAATTAGAGCTTGTGCATACAGATGTATGGCGACCTGCTCAGGGATCATCTCTTGATGGCTCTTGTTATTATGTTACTTTTATTGATGACGCAAATAGAAAAAATTCGATTTATTTTATTAAGAATAAATCTGATGTATTTTATACTTTCAAGAAATGGAAAGATTTGGTTGAGATTGAAACAGGAAAGAAACTGAAGTGTATTAGATCAGAGAATGGAGTTGAATATTGCAACAAAGAGTTTGATAGGTACTGTTCAGAGCATGGAATTTGCAGAAAGAAGACAATTCCAACAACACCACAAGAATATGGTGTGTCAGAAAGGATGAACAGAACAATCATGGAGTGTGCAAGGTGCATGAGATTGCATGCAGGATTGCCTTTATAGTTTTGGGCAGATGCTATAGATACTATTGTTTATCTAATAAATAGAGGGCCTTCAAGTTATTTGGATGGTGGTGTTCCAGAGGAAGCATGGATAGGTAAAAAGGTAAACTAATCTCTTTTAAAGCCTTTTGGTTGTGAGGGCTTTGTCCATATTGATAAAGAAAATAGAACAAAGCTTGAGGCAAAGTCAAAGAAATGTACCTTTATTGGATATGGTGTTAATGATTTTGGTTATCACTTATATGATTACGAAAAACACAAAATCATTAGGAGCAAAGATGTAATATTCAATGAAAAGGTCTTGTATAAGAATCAGTTGCAAGAAAAGAAACAGGAAAAAGAAAACAAGGAATACGCAGTTCTTGATGAAATCACTGAAAAAGTAAAGGTGCCTGAAAATAATAATAATCAAAAACCACAACAACAGCAACCACCACAACAACAACATGCACCCCAAACACCTGAAAGTGGTGTTAGAAGATCTACCGGGATAAGTAGACCCCCTGAACAAAACTCTCCTTCATTATATTATTTTTTGTTGACTGATTCTAGTGAACCCGAATGTTATGAGGAAGCAATGCATGTTGAAAGCAGGAAGAAGTGGGAGGTAGCCATGGACGAAGAAATGGACTCCTTAGTGCATAACCAGACTTGGGACTTAGTCAGGTTGTCTGCAAGAAAAACTACATTGAAGAATAAATGGGTTTACAGGCTGAAGGAAGAAGATTGAGGAAAACAGAGGTACAAAGCTGGACTTGTGGTGAAGGGGTTTCCACAGAAGAAAGGTATTGATTTGATGAAATATTTTCTCCTGTTGTTAAAATGACTTCAATCAAAACTATTTTAAGTCTAGTAGCAGTTGAAGATTTGCATCTTGAGCAGTTAGATGTAAAGACAACCTTTCTCCATGGGGTTTTGGAGGAAGAGATATATATGCAACAGCCACAAGGATATGAATTCAAAGGGAAGGAGAAACTAGTGTGCAGGTTGAAGAAGAGCTTGTATGTAGATGACATGCTTGTTGCAGGGTCTAACATGCAGGAAATAAATGTGCTGAAAAGAAAATTGGCAAATTCATTTGCAATTAAGGATTTGGGAGCTGCAAAACAAATCCTTGGTATGAGAATCACTAGAGATAGGAAAAATCGCAAATTAACATTGTCTCAGAATGAGTACATGCAAAAGGTGTTGAAAAGATATAATATGCACAATACAAAACCAGTTAGTACAGCTTTTGCTAGCCATTTCAAACTTAGTAAGGAAATGTGCCCAAAGACCCAAGAAGACATGGATTATATGTCTAAAGTTCCATATGCATCAGTAGTTGGAAGCTTATGGTCTACACAAGGCTTGATATTGCACATGCAGTGGGAGTTGTAAGCAGGTACATGAACAATCCAGGAAAGGAACATTGGATGGCAATGAAATGGATTCTGAGATATTTGAAAGGTACCACAAATCAAGCATTATGCTTTGGTCGTTCAAACATTTCTCTTGACAGGGATAGCAGGAGGAGCACTACAGGATATGTATTTACTATAGGTGGAACAACTATCAGTTGGGTTTCAAAAATCAAAAGTGTTGTTGCACTTTCAACAACAGAAGTAGAGTATGTTTTCTATAGAAGCTAGTAAAGAAATGATTTGGTTACAAAGGTTTATGGGTGAATTGGGTAAGGAGCATGATATGGGCACGTTATACAGTGATAGCCAAAGTGCCATTCATCTTGCAAGGAACTCAACATTTCATTCCAGGACTAAACACATACAACTCAAGTATCATTTCATACGATCAATGTTGGAAGATGGAGAGTTGAAGCTAGAAAAAATACACACTAACCAGAGTCCTACAGATATGCTAACAAAAGTTGTAACCAGGGAGAAACTGAGAATATGCTCAGTTTCAATTGGTCTTCAAAATGACGATGAAGATGAGAAACAGCCAGGTCCAAAGAGGAACCATTGTCTAGCAAATGAAGCAGTGGTGGAGTTGCTACAATCATTCTCCAAGTGGGAGATTGTTGTGTGTGGAGCATGATTGTTCAGAGGTCTTTGTTTCAGCCGGATGTATACCCCAGGAAGTTTTTACACCCCTCCATGGGGGGGGTGCGAGGGGGCTGATCCCCCTCGGCTGGGGGGTCCGAGGGCCAGTGGTAATAAAAAAAGATGTAAAATTTCCTTGTAAAAGTATAGTAATTTCTAGTCAATCTGGGCCGTTCATTAGGCAGATGATCTGATGGTAGAAATTATGTTTATTTTATGGTTTGCTGCCCTAGAAGGAAACCCCTCTCTTCATATGAGGGCATTGTATTGAGGCTGTGTAATAGATGTGTATTCTCCGAGCGAGAAATAGAGAGGTGAGACTGTGAGAGAAAACAGAGGATATTACAGCGGATCTACTATAGGTTGTGTCTCTTCATTTTGCTCGATAATAGAAAGGAAGGACTGGCTATTCGGGTGGATGTAGCCCAAACTGGGTGAACCACGTATAGCTGTGTCTCTCTTGTTTTATGCGTTTTCTATGTTTATATTTCTGCAATATTTTATGTGTTCCATTGCTCTGTACTATATAATTTTCTAACAATACTAAGAGGGATTCATCTGAAGGATGAACTTATATATCAAGAATATGTCATTGTTGGGTGATTTAAATTTTCTTAAATTACTTTATTAATTGTTAACCAAGGTTTGCGTACTTATGAAGTGTATGTGCACCATATGTGTGAGGAATTCTATTTTTGGATTAAATTATTCTAAGTATGAACAAATGATTAAATGAGATTTATAGAGTAATAACACACAAGTTATTTCTATTCAAAGTTACATCAAAACCCAATTATTAACTGAATTGAAATCTATTTCTTGCAGAATTGAAAATTCATTTTTCATTGCAGAATTGAAAACCTATTTCTACTTGCATAAAAAGAAATGCTAACACTAGATTGCAGGAAAAATATTCAATGCTACTTGTAGAATGGAAAACATTACAACACTACTTTGTAGAAAGGAACCTGTAGACCAGTAGCACAAAAGGAAATTTCGTACAGAAGACATAATTCCTAATTGCAGAAAGAAAAAAAATTAACTACAAATGTTGAAAGGAATGTTAATGAAATTACTTGTAGAAGTAAAAATAAAATGAGATCTTGTAACTATAAATGATTATTGATGTGTGCAATTAACTCTAAAAGAAAATCCTTTCACTATCTACGAAATTAACTGAGTAATGAAACAAAACTGTTGGAATGAAAATGGATATGAAAATCAAATATTTTTGGTAGTTCTCTTTTATGAGCACTAAAATGATTAAAAACTATTGTAATGAAACTACTCAAGGAAGAAATAAACTTCAGAAACTATCATGCTATGAAAAATAGAAACAATACTAAATATTCTTATAACTTGCTATGGGGCCCTGAGTGTAAGTCTAACACTGATCAACTGATTGCTTAGTCACACATTGAAAATAGAGGATTATATTATTTCGAAATAGAGTTTCACAATAATGGAAATAAACCAAAATGTACTCAACTTTTGAACTATCTTTTGGATTTCTCCTTATGGATTTTATAAAATTTTCATTAAAACTAATTAAAGAGTTATATGCCAGTAAGAAATGAAATTGTTTTGCCATCTAGGAAATAGATTTAAAGTAGAAATTTATCTCTTCATAATTTTATACTAGAAGAGAAATTCATGAGGGATTACTCTAGAATCATATCATCTTGATTAAACAAGTCTTTTTCACGCTCTCCTAGTGTCATCATGATCTCCTGCTTATCTATGCTTGACCATTACACTGTCATGATTAGAATTTGACTTTGAGTTTGACTCTTAGATATCTTGATCTTTATATCCTGACAAGTTATGACGATAGGTGGTCGTCGATGTGGTGAACATTTTTCATCTTTAGATACCCTTCATCCCTTTGTGGATGCATTGAAACGTGTCTAGTCATGGATATGGCTGCAGAATTGAACATGAGCTACAGAATGATCAAGATTCAATAATTGTATAGATGTTTTCATTATAATTCATAAAGAAACGTAGATTATAAAACATGGATGATTAGTACCTTTTATAAGATGAAATAATCTTGAGTATGCTAAGACTGCTACAAAAATGACCACAAAAATATAAATGAGAGGGAAAGAGGTAGTAAAAAAGGAATAAATTTCATACTTCAACATTTCCCGATACCAAAGGTCTTGCATGTCCTCATGCACCAAAAATTCAAAATTGGTTCTTCTTTCTTCTTCATATGTATGATTTTTGAAACTTGTGAAAGCACATCCATACTAGTGCTTTCCTTTCTCTTTCTAATGCTGAAGGTAGTCCTTTGTTTCTCCATTAGAATTTTACTTTGCAAACCCATAATATTATTCTTAAGGAACTTATTGTTTGCTTTGAGTTTCTTATTTTTCTTATCAATGGCAAGAATGTAAAAGTATATTAGCATTATCAGTTCTTAATATCTCATTTTGTACCTTTGTTGCTTCCCTTTCTGATGTGATATGTTTATTAAAAACTTCTAACTCATATATGTCTTGCTTCATAGTATCCTCAAGTCTATGGTCTGACAAAGGAGTTTCATTGAATGAATTTTCTTGATTATGAGAGGAGCTTACCTTCTGTTGCACTCTTTGTTCTAGGGATTCCACATATTCTTAAATTTCTTGCTAGACTGGATGAATGCCTAGTGTTTTCCTTGTCGGGCTCACTATGTGAGGTCGTGCTTTGTACCCTTCTTCTTCAAGGTCGATCATTTTTGGAGACTGCATTTGAGAGTTGTGAAATTCTTCTACTTCTTCTTAGTTTTACCCATGATCCTTCAATGTATTTACTTTTTTCTTTCCTAACCTCCTATTTTATCTTCTCTTATTTTTCACTTTCTTCAAGGAGCTTAGAACTTAAGCTAAATTTGTTTCTTCTAAGACTCTATTTTTCATTTTTCTGCTTACATTTTTCAAAGTACTAAGAGAGCGGGTATCATCTTCAAATGGCTCTTCTCGTGCTTCTATTTTACTTTGTTCTAGACTTTATTCTTCAATTTTATCTTCAGGATTATGGTTTGATGCTAATGTTCATTGACTGCTTTTAACGCTCCTACTTATTTCTTCTTCTTGAACTCTATAAAGTGGTTATGAACCAGAAAGTCCTTCCAATTGTCTCCCTTAGCTTCTAAATGTGCTTTTATGAGAATTTTAATTAGTCTATGATGGTAGAGGGTATTATCAATATATTTAGACTCTCTTTGTATACTTTGAAGCAAAAAGTAAGGCCAATTGATTTCATTCCCATCAATAAAATGGATCAAAAGTCGGACATGGTAGAAAAACATAGTTTTGAACCTTTGTTCACATGTTATAAATTTCTTGATAACCAACAATAAATTTCTCCATTTTCCATTTAGTGTTGTAACTAAAATTCCATTTTTAAAGATAGATATATCCATACCTAGTTCTCTAATGAAGTTTACCAAGTCATTATCCTTAATTTTCTTGTTCTTGAACCAACTTTCTCCATTTTACAACAATTATGTAGCTTCCACCATCATAAAATTTGTTAAGATAAGCTTCATGTCTCCAAGTCCTCCCTCAACTCCATCAAAATACTGAGCAAAAGATTTTTTGACCTTTGTCTCATGCTTATTGAATTTTTCAAAAAACTTAAGCCACCCTACCTGTTGCAATTGGTCTCTAACTCTCAGGTGTGCTTGAAGAAACTTAATTATGTTTCATTCAGAAAGGATGATGATACCCATAGTAGAGAGAAGTCTCAATCTTTGATTGTTTCCTTTTGATAGGGATGATGGAAGGCTAATACAAAATGAGCAGAGTTGAACGACGAGGGTTTTAGAATGGAGTGAAATGGAATGAGGTTGAGTAGAATAATAACAGAGTAGGGTGCTTATGGAGTATTAATTTCATGATAGAATTGCACTTTTTCATATGATCTCCCATGATTCCTAGATCTGATTTCATAGGATCGATGAGATGTATGCAAATTTATGTGACGAATGAGTAATGATGATGGTTGGGCATATCAGTTATAATTTTTGGGTAACATTATAAGGTTTTCTAATAATCCAATCTTTTCTTTAATAAAATCATCCCATGAATTAAAACCTAATGTTCTTATATGAGAAATAATTCAACATCCTACATACATTTTCTTTGTGATTTCCCTTGACATTCCTTTGCCGTGGATTTTTTGTTATTGATGTAGATGTAGAATTCAGACTTGGTTGTACCATTGAAGATCACTTGTAGAATGCAATAAATTTTGTTGATTCTTATTTTGAAAATTTGTTGCTCTAATCAGAGGAAACACTGTTTGTTGCAGTTTTTGCTTTGGCAATTAGTGAAGAAAAATAGTCTTTACAAGTATTTCTTACCACCTGAAATTTATTAGAAAAAGAAAGATAGGAGAAATAGGGAAAAGATAAGGGAATTTTGAAAATCTAAAATGGAAATAAATCTTGGTTTTCAGTTAATATTTTATGTATAAACATGCCAACATAGTTGGTTTTCATGCTTATACCTTTATTCATTATTATTATTATTATTATTTATTTATTTGTTTTTAATAAGAAAAATTACAATGAAGTTGGAGAATGAGGAGAATAATCTACTTCCTTGATCAAATTGAATTCATAATTCTCTTGCAAATATTTTACAAACTCTTCATTTGTTACTATTTTTTGATACAATCTTAATCTATGACCATTAAGAAGGAAAACTAACTTGTTCATCATCAATAATTTTGATTTTGACTACTCCACTATAGAAAATAGTATCAATCTCATAAGGACCAAGCCAATGAGTTTGAAATTTACCTTGCAAATATTTGAATTTGGAATAAAAAGGAAGAGCCTAGTCACATTGCTTGAAATGTTTATCTTTGATAATTGTTTCATTCCATTTTGATTTTTTCTACTAAACTATATTGGTTCTTTGGATAAAATCTTTTCTTATCTCATCTAGCTCATTCAATTGTGGTAGTCTTTGTTTTTGAGCTTTAGATATATCAAGGCCCCATTTAGCTGATGTTTAGAAGGCTTCCACTTGGAATTCAATTGGAAGAAAAAGTTGCTTCCCATAGACAGTCTTATAAGGAGTATGTCCAGTTGTGTTTGGTTTGATATGCCCATAGTGCTTCTAGAATATTTTATGTTCAATGCTATGAATATGCATAGTCTTGGATATAATTTCCTCAAGTACTATATTTGTGGATTCCACTTGTCCATTGGCTTGTGGATGATATAGAGTAGACTTCCTATGCTTGATCTTGTATTTCTCCATGATCTTCTACACCAACCTGGATGTGAATTTACTACCTTGATCTATTACAATTTATCTTGGAACACCAAAACAAATAAAAGTATCCTCAAAAAGAAATGTAACTACAACATTTTCAGTTGCAAATAAAAGAGCTTTAGCTTATACCCATTTTGTAACATAATTTGTGCAAACAAGTATGTACCTTTTATGTTTAGGAGGATTTATTGGTCGAACAAAATCTAGAGCCAATTTTTCAAAAGGCTTTACAAGTACCTATGGCTATATAGGAATTTCATTCGATGGAATAGGCATCCCCATTATTTAACAACTATAACATATTTTGACATATTCTTTGGCATCCATGAAAATAGATGGCTAATAATATCCCAAAAGAAGGATCTTGTAGGTTGTTCCTTTTTCAGAAAAGTGTCCTCCACATGGCTCATCATAACAAGCTTTCAATATTTCAAGTACTTCATCTTCTCGAACATATCATTGCATAATCAAATCAGGTCCATTTTCGTACAATTCTCCATCTATCCAAGAATAAGGTGCACTAGTTTTGATCACTTTTTTCTTTTCTCTTACTGATAGTTGTGGAGGTAGCTTTCCTCTAGCAAAATAATTAGAAATGTCTACAATACAAGGTGTTTTAGTAGATATTGCAAAAATATATTCATCAGGAAAGTTATCTTTTACAGGAACATTGTCATTATTATTCTTCATTCTAGAAAGAAAATCTGCAACTGTATTTTCTCTTCCCGGTCTATCAAGAATATTAATGTTCAATTCTTGTAACAATAGTAACTATATTGTAATTTTACCATTATTAATTGGTTTGTTGATTTGATATCTAATGGAAAAATGATCTGTATGAATGAAAGTTTAATAACCAGTGATATAATGAAGAAACTTATCAATGGTATGCACAAGAGCTAAAGACTTATTTTCTGTTACAGTGTAATTTAACTCTGCTGGTGTCAAATTTTTCTTGTATAATAGATAGCATAAGGAGTTAGATATTTTTGTCCCAACAAAAATCCTAGTGGTGTATCTAAAGAATCAGTAGAAATTTGGAAAGAAAAAGACCAATAAGGTCCTCTTAGAATTGGTGCTTCAGTAGCCTTTTGTTTCAAGGTCTCAAATTCTTTATGACAGTCAAAACTCCAAAAAAATCACAGTATTTTGTAAGGAGTTTGAAAAGTGGAGGGCCTATTTTTGTGGAATCTTCTATGAATCTTCTATAATATTTGGTAAATGTGAGAAAACTTGTAACATATCTTTGACAACCATGAATTGAAATCTTGTAAATTATTTCTACTTTAGATGTATCCAATTTAATTCCATTACCTGAAATATGGTGGCCTAAAAAAATCCCTTAATCAAACATCATAAAAAATTTCTCATGGATTAATGAAAGGTTTGCCTCTTTACATCTAATAAGAAATTTTTCAAAATTTTAAATAGCTTCCTCAAAGGTATCACCATACACAATAAAGTCATTGATGTATACTTCCACACAATCATGAATTATATAAGAAAAATAGCTAGAACGGCTCTTTGAAATGTTGCAGATGCATTACATAATCCAAAGGGAAGTACCCTATAGGCATGTGTTCCCCATGGACATGAAAAGGTAGTTTTATATCAATCTTCTAGTGCTAGATGAATTTGGTTATATCCACTAAAACCATCTAAAAATGAAAAATACTTCTTCCTTGCCAAAGTATCTAACACTTGATCTAAAAATGGTAGTGGAAAATGATATTTCAAAATAGCTTTGTTTAATTCCCTATAGTCAATACACACTCTCCATTTTCCATTTTTCTTTAGAACAATCACTAATGGTGACACCCATTGACTATTTGATATTGGATAGATCAAATTCACATTAAGTAACTTCTTTAATTCCTCCTTAACAATTTCTCTCATATTAGGATTCATCTTTCTCTTAGGTTGTCTAACTAGTTTGGTATTTTCTTGAATATAAATATGATGCATACAAATTTTACGATCAATTCCTTTATGATCAAAATACTCTCAAGCATAAGCAAAAGATTATTTCTGTAGGATATGTATCAATTTCCTCTTTTGAAATTCTTCCAAATTGTTATTAATTTTCAATGTTTTATTTGCAAAATTTTCTACTTGAGAATTACCAAAATTTTCCATAGAATGTAAATCTATTTAGTGCAATGATAGATATTCAATATTGCATTTTTCTTGAGAACTTTGATCTTTCTGACAGTATGAAGAAGGCTCATTATTATTCATTATATTTATCAATTTATCTTCTTCATCTAATTCTGAAAGACTATAAACTGATTGCATATCATCAAATTCTTCATTATAATCATCTATCCAAATTTCACTTTCTACTTTAGTTGTTTTTTTTGTAGGAGGATACAATGTAAATTTATTAGTGGAATTCTCATAAGAGGTATACATATCACCAAATACACAACTTATGAATGCATTAGTGGTACCTAACCAAGGTCTACCAATGATCAATGGATGGCCTCCTAAATTATTCTTGGGAGTTAAAATCATGAAATATACAGGATATTCCAAAGAATATAGAGAAACATACACATCTTCTAATACTCCATATAGTTTGATAGCAGATCTATATGCTAATTGTAATAATGTAGGGGTAGATTGAATATTAGGGAGCTTAGATTTCTCCATTGTCTATTTAATCATAATATTTATGGTTTCTCCTAGATCAATCAAAGTGTTTGGAATATCAATACCATGGATATGTATTTTCACAATGGGGCCACCAAGATCTAGATATTTTTGAACATTAGGTTCCCCATCATGATATCAATTCTCTTTTCAACTAATTGGATATTTTTAACATATTTTCTTTTTCTTTCTCGTTTTCTAATGCATAACTCCTTAATAGTTGTTGCAAATATTGGTATTTCTATTATAGATTGGAGTAAAGGAATTTTGATGAAAATATTCTTAATTTCATCTAGCATATCATAGACTAGGAAAACAATTTCCCTTTCTATTACTTTATCAATTTTGAGCCTTTTTGGAAAAGGGGGATGCTGTAAAGAAATAGAAGGTTGTTATATTAGAGTAACTATATGAGCTTGATTTATTTTCACATCCTTTGATTGTATAGGAATATTTTAAAAAACTTTTACTGTGGGTTCTCCGGTCACAAAGTTAGAAAATAAAATATTTTTGGTATTTCTCTTTTAGGATCCCTCAAATGACTAAAATATAACTATAATGGAACTACTCAAGGAGAAAAGAAACTTTATAAACGATTACGCTATGAGAAAATATAAGCAAAACTAAATATTTTTACAACTCACAAGGGAACCCTTTCGTGAGTGTAATTCTATCACTAATCAGTTGATTGCTTAGTCACCCATTGAAAACAAAGGATTATATTCATTTGAAACAATGTTTCATAGTATTGGATGTAAACTGGAGTGTACATAACTTCCGAACTATCTTTTGGGTTTTTCCTTATGGATTTTATATAACTTTGTTAAAATTAATTCAAAAGTTTTATGTCGATAATAAATTGTTAGGTCCCTATAATACTAGTGTAGCTCCTTTATTTTTATTGTTAGTGTAAACTCGTTATTGTTATTTTTGTGCCCATTTAGCCCCCGTATTGTTATTGTTGTGCCCTTACATTATTGTTGGTATGTAGGCTATCCTTATATTATGACCCCTTAGATTCCTATATATAAAAAGGAGGTATTCTAATTTGTATCATCCAATTTTTTTTCATTTATGTAATATAAAGGAGGATTCCCCCTCGAAGAGGATACTTTTTAAGTCATTGGTCTATCTATTTTTGAGTTCGTTTCATAACATTTGGTATCAGAGCTCTGTATTCTAAGGTTTCACTGCTTCAAATAGGTCATCATGGAATTTTCACTATAAGGTTTTTTATACGAAGCTTCAAAATCTAATTGAATCCACGTGAAGATGAAATCTTGGTGAAATTTGTATATAAATTTCAGATCTTATGTCACTACAATTTCGTAGATATGATCCAAGGAATTTAGGGTTTTTGTAGGCTCCATAATTCCATGTCACATAGGTAACCTAGGGAAAATCATCATAACTTTATATTTGAGAATCAAATTTGAATTTTGTAAAAAGTGATGGAAATGATATGGCATTTAGTTTTTTTGGTGTCATTTTCAAGGCTGAATGACGAAACGGTGACACGTGGAACTCTGTACAAGTTCGGTCTACTGAACCAGTCTATAATCAGTTCATCATGGGATATTGGGCATAACTCTTTTTTGAAGAATCCAATATTGCTCTAACTTATTAGGTTGGAAAGAAGCCTCATAGGGATACTATAGGACTAAATTTTAGACCTTGGGTATTTCCAATTATAAATATACAATAGTTCGAATATCTAGCTCCTAAAGAGCAAGAAAAAGGTGTGTATTTTTTTAAAATTTTGCATAAATTTTGTTTGAAAAATCAGTTTGAAGTTATTCAAAGCACATAGTGAAGCATATATATCATTGGTTGATTTAAAAATTCCCCAAAACAAAATGGACACAACTAGTAAGAAAGAATAAATCTCTTCTATGACATGAAGAGGAGGAAGAAATGCAAATTACAAGACCAAATGCACAAAATTTCACTCACGGATAGAGTAATAAAAAATGAAATGGATGCTAAGATGGATTGTTTGAAGAATTGTTTAAAATCATACATGGAATTCTTGAAATATGGCATAGAAATAAGAATTAAAGTCAAGATGGAATATTTCAAGAATGGTTTAAAAGCATACATGGAAGGTTTGACAAAGTTGCTGCAAGAAATTCTTCCTAATGGTGAAAAGGTATTGGATGAAACTCAAGACGAGAACTAAAGGAATGTTAATCATGATTTCATAGACTAAATTTGGATTGAAGGCCCACCATATTCCAAATATCAATTTGAGGAAGTTTGATCACAAGGATCCGGTAATATGGATACTATCGATGGAGAAATATTTTGATCCCTATAATGTGAAAGACACACAAAAGGTACGCATTGCATATTTATATTCAAAATACAATTAGTTTGTATGGTATCTATGGCTTTCTTCTCACAAACCACTTATCACTTGGTCAATTTGTATGGAGGAAATGATAGCACAATATGAGGATACAAAGAGCAACACCTTCATTGGCGAATTGATAAATATCACACAAAAGGGTTCAATGGCAGAGAACATTGAGGACTTCCAAAAATTGAATATAAGGGTAAATGATATTCCAGAGGAGGATAATATTGATGTCTTCATGGGGAATTTAAAAGGTAACATCCAACATAAGCTTCACCTTTGGGAACATTATTCGTTGGAGAAGGCATTCAGGGTGGCAAGAAAAGTGGAAAGAACAATTATGGAAATAAGGAAGTCTACTACTCACAACTATAAAGAAGGAAGTGTTGCTACTCCTAGCCTTCCATAACCTACAAGTTTGACACCACAACAATTGGAGGAAAAAAAGGGAGAAGGGCATTATTACAATTGTGATAGTAAATACACTAAAGGTCATAAGTGTGTCGAGAAGAAATCGTTTTACATAGATTATGAACAGTAGGAAGACAAGGATTAAGAAATGTAAAACGAAGAGGATATACGCTAGGAAATAACCCCAAAGAAATAAGAAATGAATCCAACCATATATTGTAATGCATTGGTAGTAATTACCACTCTTCAAACTCTCAAGATAGAATGACATATCAAGAAGAAAAATGTAATAGTATTGATTGATTTAGGTAGAATCCATAATTTATTCATTGTAAGATAGCCAAGGAATTGAATTTCTTCCTATATCCAACACCACAATGTCAAGTAATGGTTTCAAATGGAGGATCTGTAAATTTCTCTAGAAATTGTTGTAATATCAAGCTATCCATGGGGGAATATGTATTGAATAGTCCAATGGTTTCCATTTCAATGGGTGGCGCTGATGTTGTACTAGGAGTCCAAAGGTTACGATCTTTGGGGATGATAGCTTTTAATTTTGAAGAACGTTTTAACAATTTTTTTTGGGAAGGAAAGGAAGTTGAATTAAGGGGTATCGTATGGAAATAAGGAAATATAATCAACTCTAATGGCATGAAAAAGCTTCTAAAGTAATAAAAATGAGGCGTAATTGCACAATTGTGCTCACTAGATGTTCAAACATCCAAATCATTTATTTTTCTAGGTCTCAGAAAAGTCTTGGACAATCATTCTAAGGTATTTGAGACTCACAAAGGTCTCCCACCTATTTGTTATCATGACCATGCTATTCATTTGATTCTAAGAAGTGTTCCTCCAAACATCAGGCCTTACATATATCCCTATGCCCAAAGGAGTGAAATTGAATGTATGGTTGGAGAAATACTAGAGGGTGGTATAATTCCACCTAGTCAAAGTTATTTGTCTGCTCCATTAGTATTGGTGCACAAGAATGGTGGATCATGGCTCATGCATCAAGATTATAGGGAGATAAACAAGATCACTATTAAGGATAAATTTCCCATTCTTGTTATTAATGAACTGTGGGATGAATTACATGGACCAATTTACTTCACCAGCTGGACCTTTGTTCAATATATCATCAAATTAGAATGAAGAACAAAGACACTCCAAAGTCATTATGGTCATTATGAATTTTTGGTCATGCCTTTCGGCCTTACTAATACACCTTCAACATTTCAAGGTTTGATGAATTTAATTTTCAACACTTCCTTAAAAATTTTGTGTTAGTATTTTCTAATGATATATTAATCTACAACAAGTCTTGGAATGATTTTGTTCAACATGTTGACTGGTTGCTCAAACCGTTGGAGGAGAAACAATTATATGTAAAAACCTCCAAATAATTCTTTGGAGTACAAGAGGTGGAATATATGGGTGATATTGTATCTCATGAGGGTGTGAAGGCATTCCCTAACAAAATTAAATCCATTAATGAATGGAAAATAGCCACAACCATAAAGCATCTTCGAGGATTTCTCGGGTTGATAGGGTATTATCACAAGTTTACTAAGAATTATGGGAGAATAGCGACATCTATAACATAATTATTGAAAAAAGCTTCATTTTCTTGAACTATAGAAGCAACTAAGGCCTTTTAACATTTTAAAGAGGAAATATGACAAGCACCAATCTTAGCTACTCCAAACTTCACAAAAACCTCTATTGTGGCCTCCGGAAATGGAATTGGTGTTGTTTTAATGAAAGGAAGAAGACCCATTGATTTCAAAAGATGTTCAATCAAAGGAAATTACTTACACAAACCTATTTATGAGAACAAAATGTTGGAAATACTACATACACTAAATTAATGGTGACCTTACCTAATGGGAAGACACTTAAAGGTAAAAGGAGATCATGATAGTATTAAATACATTTTAGAACAAAGACTATCTTCAAAAGAGTAGAAAATATGTGTCACAAAGATGTTGGGTTATGACTTTAAAATCATCTAAAAAAAAGGGGAAGAAAAATGTTGTTGTAGATGTAGTCTCAAGAAAGGATGAGGATGTGGAAGAATTTCTTAGTGCCATTTCTATTATCCAACCTGAGTGGATAATAGAAGCAAGGGATGAATGAAAGAATGATGAAGAGGTATGCACACTCATTCAAAAGTTGCAGCACGATACCAATACGTATGATACATTTAGCTTGAAAAATGATTCATTATGGTACAAATATCGTTGATGTCTTTGTAAGAATTCCCAACTCAAGAAAAATATTCTTTCCGAATTGCACTCTTGTCTGTTAGGAAGGCATTCAAGATTTTTAAAAAGTTACGACAAGGTAAAAAAGGAATTTTTTTGGGATGGCCATAAATCTCATATCCAGAAGTTTGTGGCAGAATGTTTGGTTTTCCAAGGAAATAAAGTTGAGACAATTAAGACCCTGGGTCTATTACAACCTTTATCCATTCCAATTTAGCATTGGGAGGAGGACTCAATGGATTTCATCACAAGTTTACCCAAGTCTAAAGGAAAGAGTGTCATCATGGTGGTAGTTGATAGAATTACCAAATATGTGCACTTTTGTGCATTATCTCTATAGGTTTTAACCTTGTACAGAATATACCTGCAAACGAATCATTAAAAGTAGAAAATATACAATGCAGAGAACATAAACCATAAAATAAATATACACAGATATTTCCCCTTTATCTGAAAAATAGGACTACTAGATTGATTTTTCATTATGTTCCTTTCAATGTTGCAATACATATATATACATGTCGAAGCATCCATAAACCCCAATTCATTAACCCTATATTAGAACATAATTGTAGTTCCCTTGATCGGATCTACACGATACCATGGGTGGAAACCATCATGCCAAAAACCATGTGTAAAACCCATGCACAAAACTATAGGTAGGTCCGCCCACCTAATATAGGGTCCAAAACAATTTCTTGGGGTAGTGCACCTGATGTAATGAAGGGGGAGTTGGCTTCCCCCCCTCTAACCCCATGGCTTCACGGGTGGGGCTAGTCATGGAATGAATATAACACACACCCAACCTTCTCCCACTTGTCGTTTTTTCTTCCACACAAGGGGGTCCAAGGTGAGCTTAGCCATTCGTTCAGCCCCGCAACACCCATTATTTCTCTACACCAAGAAAAATTGTTAGTACTCACTGACTTTGTCAATGCATTTGCAATATTCTTCAAAGTGTCCACCTTTACCAGCAACTCCTTTTTTTCCTCAACCATATCCCTCACAAAGTGATACTAAACATCAATGTGCTTCGTCTTTGAATGATAAGAAGGGTTCTTTACCAAGAAAATTTCACTTTTTTTGTCATAGTCTATCCTTATAGCTTGTTGTGCTAACCCCATACGTGAACACAATATCTAGAACCAAGTTGCTTCCTTTCTTGCAAGAGTGGCTTAAATGTATTCTTCCTCTATAGTTTAAAGTTCCACTACAGACTGTCTCTTACTCATCCAACTGACTATACCTCCAAATGGGTTAAACACATACCTGCTTTCAAATATTCTCTGATCTAGATCTCTAGCCTAGCCTGCACCAACAAAGCCACGGATGTCCAAAACTCTATCCAATATTGGTATTCCTTGGTAGCACATACCATAATCACTAGTGCCACACAAATACTTGAAAGCTCGCTTCACTATTGTCTAATGCTCTTTCCCTGGTTTTAATATAAATGTGCTCAATACTCCCACTACATGTGCAATGTATGGTCTAGTATAGATCATTGCATACAAAAAGCTACTGGCTGCGCTTGTGTATGGAACACGAGACATGTCCTCTTCCTCTTATTATGTCTTGGGACACTGTTCAACATATAAATTTACACCTACAGGAATAGGGACCTTCACCAATTTACTATCCTGCATATTAAACCTCTGTAGTATTGTCTCACCATAATTAATTTGGTTTAACTAGAGCTTCCTCTTTTCTCGGTCTAATTTAATTTCCATGCCCAAAATATAGTGTGTAGCATCAAAATATTTCATGTCGAATTTGGAGGACAATTGGGTCTTCAAATCCTAGATAATTTATTTGTTATTTCCAATAAGTAACATATCATCCACATACAAGACAAAATAAATAACATGGTCACCAATTAATTTAAAATACATAATTATGTACTTTTCCTCTGATGAAGCCAAGTCCCCATATAAATGTATCAAATTTCTAATACCACATCCTTGGTGACTTTTTTAACTTGCATACTAGTTATTTCTTACCCTTCACTGCAAATCCTTCAAATTTCTTCATGTAGACCTCTTCTTCCAGATCCCTATGAAGAAACATTGTCTTCACATCCATCTGTTCTACCTCAAAATCAAAAGTGGCAACAATAGATAAAAGTAATCTAATAGAAGCCACCTTGGAAACCAGAGAAAAGAAATCACCAAAATCAATTCCTGGCACCTGGGAATAACCTTTTGCTACCAGCTAAGCATTGTATTTCTCCATCTTGCCTTATGCATTCATCTTCTTCTTAAACACACATTTTCTTCCAATGGGTTTCCTTCCAGCCAACAACTCCACTAGATCCCAAGCCTCATTTTTGTCCAAAGATTTCATTTCATCAACCATGGTATCTTTCCAAAGTTTTCCATCCTTCGAATATACTTCCTCCTTAACATTTCTGGGATCATCATCAATAATAGATAAATAAAAATATGAATAGAAGGTAGCTAGACAATACATTTCTCGATGCCTTCCTTCTCGAACTAATCTTCTCACAGCTAAATATTGTGGCTCTTCATCTTTTGATTCCTCTTCTATCATAGGGTCTAATTCTTCCTCCTTTAGCTCAAAAGCTATCTGCTGAGGCTCCTTTGGTAGGACTTCATGTTTAATAACATCTTTCACCTCTCTAAACACCAAATTGTGATTGTACACAACCTTCCTTGTTTCTATGTTCCAAATCTTATAACCATTCAATGCATCCTTATACCCACTAAAGATGCACCTTTCAAATTTAATATCCAACTTGGTTCTTTTCTCCTTTCAAACATGTACATATGCATCATAGCCAAATACCCTCAAATGTAAAAGAGACAGTTTCTTACCAGTACATAGCTCTTATGGAATATTATCCTCCAATGCTGCTGAAGGTGATTTCTTGAAAAGGTAACCTACAGTCTCCACCACCTTTGCCTAGAATTTATGTCCTAACCCAACACCACTGAGCATACTTCTTTCCTTTTCCATCAACATCCTGTTCATCCTTTCTGCAACTTTGTTTTTCTGAGGTCTGTATGGAGTATTCTTCTACCATGCTATACCACAATTCTTACAGAACTCTTCAAATTACTTCTTGCAGAATGCTCCATCGTTATCTTTCCTCAACACCTTTATCTTCTTCTCTGTCTGGTTTTGCACCAAAGCCTTAAATTATTTACACCGATCAAATACTTTAGATTTCTTTCTATGGAAATATATACATGTATTCATTGAAAAGTCATCTATGAATGATACATAGTACACATACTGACCCAGTGATGGAACCGACGCAGATCCAAACACATCACTATGCACATGATCTAATATCCTTTTCACCCTCTTAGCACAAGAGGGCAAACTCACCTGATTCTACTTCCCATATACACAATTTTCATAGAAATTGAAATCCAGAGAGAAATTAGACATACCTTCTACCATAACATTACCATGAAGTATTCAAAGGCCATTCTCTCCAATATGTCCAAGCCATTGATGTCATAGCATGCTCTTTCCTTGAGATAATGTTATATTTTCTACTCCACTTTCACGAACCACAGAATTGTTTCACCCATCAATAATAGTATTAATGAGAAGCTTGTATAGGTATCCAATCAAAACTCCCTAAATCAATACTAGTGCTCCCCAAACCATCTTGCAAGTATCTTTCTTGAATATTATTTTTACACCTGCATCGTCCATATTTCTTACAAAAACTAGATTCTTGGCCAATGTAGGAATATGCAGAACACCCGAAAGTGTTCTAATCCTTCCACCTTGTAACTTTAGCTTGACTTTTTCAGGTATGATGATTCTAGTTTTCCTGTCATCCCCTAAGAAGACATCAACACCAACATATTTCTCATACTCACAAAACCACTCCTTGTGGTGAGTGAAGTGAAAGGATGCACTTGAGTCAATCAACCATGCCTCATTATCTGCATGTGTACTTGAAGAAGAAGCCAAGTACACAGCCCCACCTTCATTTTAGGTGGTTTTTTACTCTACAGAAGGAGAATCATCAGATACACTTCCTTTCTTAGGAGCTTTAGATCTACAGTCCTTTTTGAAATTCCCTTCCTTTCTGCATTTCCACCACACCTTTACATGGTTTCCTGGAGATTTAGATCTCCATCTAGATTTAGATCTCCCACTCGAGGACTTAATTTTTTTTCTATTCTAGGATTGTCCTCGTATAGACAAGGCATCACCGTTTTGGCCGTCCATATTTTTCCACCTCATCTCCTCCAATAGCAAGGATGAGAATATTTCATCAAACTGCAACGTAGTTGCATTGCTACCTATTACAACAACTAGACTATCCCACGAATTTGGTATAGAACAAAACAAATTGATGCACTTATATTCATTTAACTTTTAATATCAACTGATAACAATTGGCTTACCACAGTATTAAAGGCATTTAGATGCACTGTCCCTGAGTCTCCATCCTTCATCCTCAGGTTATACAACTTTTTCCGTAGGAGCAATTTATTCACTAGGGACTTAGATTGGTACAAAGTACCTAGATTTTCCCACAAAGCCTTCACTGAATCTGAGATACATAACTACAATGTGCACTTTTCTTCCCGATCCAACTTCTTCCATTCTTCATGAGAAATTGTCGTTGGTTTAGTACCATGATCTACCACGATCCATTAATCTTTATCCACCAGCAGATCCTCCATCTTGAGTTTCCACAACTCAAAACTATGACCATTAAATTTCTCAATCTCTATATTTCTGTTGAGCAGTAAAAAGGGTCTTTTTCACCTCTATTTACCCTACATTAATTATCAATCTAAGAATGATTTGTTATTTCAAAGAGTGTACTCAGTTTGAGGCGGTCATTTGTCAAAGTAATGCTAGTAGTATAGTGCTTAAAATACAAGAGTAAACGGATGCTTGAAATAAAGTCTACTTTCAAAAAGAAGCTTAAAACTCAAATCATGCACTTAAAAAGCTACAAAAATTTATCAGTCAAGGGTACAGTAGTGGTAACTCTTCCCTTTGTAAACTGATGCAATTAAAAAGAAATCAAGGAAAAGATCATCAATCTGGGAACTGGACAACATATGTCAATGTTCACTACAGTTTTAGATCGTTCTGCACACCGAAGCAATTATAATTCAAATGACAAGAAATGGAACAACAACTAATCTATTTAATAGAAATTGTATAGAAAAACCATAATCTACAGGAATGAATAAAGCAATAACTGTATCCTACAGGGATTGAGTAACAATATTTACTTTAGAAATGATTTGAACAGCAAACGGGAATAGGACAACAAACTAATGGAAATGAAATATGGAACAACAACATAAATCAAATGTAAATGTACAGCAAACCAGATCAAACATTACATGCGGCACTCCTATATTAAAATGACTATCAGTCTGAGTTCTGATATAACAAGTATGAATCTCGGGTATAAAGGAACAACAATTGTGATCACGATGGGATAGCAATCCCAAATGAACAACAATCACATTTAAGAGTAAACCATAGATAAATACAGTAATACCGATTTATGAAGATACAAAACTGTTACTCTGCAATCAAATAATAATGGTAATCGGTAAGGAACAACAATGTTATATGATAATACCAATTTTTAAAGGAACATCGATGCGATATAAAGTTAGAATGAATAGCATAAGATTCTTGTTGCAAAGAATAACATTACTTATTCAAGTAGATATGAAATATAACAGAACCGATATGTAAAATAGAATGGAGCATCAGATTATTGAATAGAGCGGGTAAAAGAAATCAAACCACACACGAATCGGAAATAATGGTATAAGAGCAAGTGTTCCACCAGGGACGAGCCCTTAGCCTCCAGGGAAACAATGCTTAAGATTACTCTAGAATAAAAGATAGAAAAACAACCAAATTTTATATATTACGCATCAAAACAGAGTTACAATAATCGCTCTTAGAGAGAGTCGATGATCAAAGTTTCAATTACAATAGTAAATTTCATAAAACCACAATAGTTCCATCCGTTGGGCTAGCAATGTTGTCTCCTCTTATTGCAGTCGAGCGGAGATATCAATGATACAGTGAATCGTTAAGGTATCAACCATGTTAGTTCTCAATTATCTTCTTGTTCTCTTACGCCGATTTGGTACCTCCTCTTCCTTTTCTTCACTTATACACTCCAGTTTAGATTGCCTTGTTTGGATACAGTTCCTTGTCAAAGGGACAATAGTTAAGCTTGTCTTGTCTTTTCTTTTAGAACGATGATCTTCCATTTTCTCCTTTTTCTGCATAGGAAAAGGGTAATTATTAGTCATTTAACATTGCATACAATTCTTCTAGATTCTATCATAATCTTTTGCCATATACTTATTTCATAATGTAAAGGAGTTATGAATTCAAGGAAAAGATGACAAAGTAAGTGGTAATTACATACCTTCTCTAGGACTCAACACACACCCCTGCTTACCCTTTTTCACGCCCTCATGAAAACATTATAATTGACATGCAAGGTAGTGAGCGAATAGGCTGGACAAGGGATCTCATGAGGTCATCTACAACCATGATTGCTAGCTAGGAATTCAAAGAAATGTCCTGTCTGTCCTTCAGGAATTTCATATTTTTGGCATTATGACACAAGTTTGGCTCTATGGCACAGGTGTTGTCCTTGATGGCAACGTACTCAGGTGGTAGAACACTGTTGAAACTCTCAGAATGGAAGAAACTTTCATATACGCAGGTTCATTTTATCCAAATCGTGTATATATATGCGGTATTGATAATAAAAAGACATGTATGAGTATACACACACTTTCATGCACAGAAAAGCGCGTACATGTGGGAAAGATTATTTTTGGGTCCATGGTAATTGGACCTATGGTTTTAGACCTTGGTATTGCATCCGAAATATTGAAGCCAAGTATTGGTTCCCTGGTATTGGTTATCTATGGTTTTGGGCCATGGTTTGAGTAAGGCTAAGACTATAAAAAGGAAGAGATCATTTGGCAAGGGCATTGACTTAAGTGTTGAATATCTTATAAGGAGTGAGATCTGGAACTCTGGTGATTGATGGTGCATAGCTGAATCTGAATCAAGGAGGAACCTGAGTGTTACAAGATGGATAAGTTCTATTGAAGGGTCAAATCTCAAGACTTGAATAGTAGTATCTTTGTGTGATTTTGATCTATTATATTTGACGCATGAATTGATCTATGAATCTGATAACCTGGGTATAATTAATGCTTGAATACTTGAAAAGGAAAAACTGTCCTTCATAGATCTATATGCAGGTTCGATGTAGTGAAGGCGTGTATACACGCTGTTTCAGTAATCCAAAGAAGCGTATACGCAAGTTTGCCTTTATATAGAAGCGTGTGCATGCAAGTTCCTCATTGTGAAGTTGCGTACGTCTCATAAAATATTCTTTAGCTACATTGGTTTATTGTTGCAGTATTCTAGGTTCAAGATTGGTGTTTGGTCACTATTATTAACTGGTTATAGCATTCAGAGAAGTGACTGTTTGATTCAGTATTGGGTTGTACAAAGAAGATTGGTTGATGCAAATATACTTGATGTTTGATTAATGGATCCAGTCTGAAAATTTATGAAATGTGGTCCCTAGAAGAAAAGAGAAGGTTGTAGCCTTTTGTAGGTCAACAACTACGTATTAGTACCTCAACTAGTACAAGAGCTAAGGGTGTTGTAGCTCCCTTCCAGGAGAAGCTGGAGAATGAGAGAAGGTTGTAGCCTTCTGCAGGTTGCAACCTGCATACTGGTATAAGTCTGCACCAGTATATAATCATTGTAAAAAGAAGTTTCTAATTGAAAGAAGATAGAGACGAATTGCAACAGGTGGTTTTCACCCACATAGGGTTTCCACCCTATATCTTGTGTTCTTGTGTGTGACTATCTGCACTATTTTGTTGTTCCTGGTTAATGTTTATATGGTTCTGACACACAAATTAAAAGATTAACATTTGAAGAATAATTAAATTATATGTCTGTATTGTAGAAAGAAGTTTCTAACTGAAAGAAGATAGAGATGAATTGCAGCAGGTGGTTTTCACCCACATTGGGTTTCCACCTTATATCTTGTGTTCTTGTGTGTGACTATCTGCACTATTTTTCTGTTCTTGGTTAATGTTTATATGGTTCCGACACATAGATTAAAAGATCAACATCTGAAGAATAATTAAATTATAAGTCTGTAAGTTATACACTAGTTTCCTTAACTGAAGTTGCGTATATACGCTGGCTTTACTAACCTAAGTAGCGTATACAAATCTATTTATGAATTGAAAAATAATTGACCTGATAATACTGATTCACCCCCCCTCTTAGTATTATTTCCAACAATTGGTATCAGAACTGATCCTTCAGAGGAAGCTTGATCGCTTGAAGGAAGATCCATCATCATGAGCAACTACGAAAAGGAGGCATCGATCAGGCCACCAATTTTTGATGGGAGCAACTTCGTCTATTGGAAGGTAAGAATCACAACCTATATTCAATCTCTTGGTACAAAAGTCTGGGATATCATAGAAATAGGATACACATTTCCATCAGCAACTCCTACAGATATGGCTGGTAAAAAGCAGTATGAAACAAATGGTAAGGTTGTCAATACTCTATTAGGGAGTCTATCTCAATCAAAATTCGTCAAGGTTATGCAGCTCAAATCTGCTAAAGAAATATGGGACAAGATCGTTCTGAGCTATGAACAAGATGAAAAGGTAAAACGCGAAAAACTACAAACTCTCAGAATTCAATATGAAAATCTCAGAATGCACAATGATGAAAGTGTAGCTAACTATTTCCTACGTATAGATGAGATTGTTAATTGCATGAAAAACTTGGGTGAAGAAATAAAAGAAGTTGTTTTGGTTGAAAAGGTTCTAAGATCTTTGTCTCCTAAGTTTGATTCAAAAGTTTCTGCCATAGAAGAAAAGCAGAATCTACAGAGCGTTACCATGTCATAGCTGCACAAAATCCTAATTGCTTACGAAATGAGAAAAGGGGGACCATTAGATAGGAGAGAAGTTACATTCAAAGCCTCAGGAAAAGGACATTACAATGAGTCAGGACATATGTCAGAAGAAGAGGAAGAATCAAATTTTGTCAAGAACCTTCAACGAGGAACTGGAAGATTCAGAGGTAAGCTGCCTTTCAAATGCTTTGCTTGTGGAAGAGTTGGTCACTATGCTGCCAAGTGTCCTCATAAAGAGAAAGGTAAGGAACCAGTTAGATGGAATAGAAAATAGAATATAAGTAAGAAGAGCTACTATACTCATGAAGATAGTGATGGAATTTCAAATAGTGATGAAGATGAACAAGGTAATGATGATAGACTCTTGATGGCTTTTGAAGATGATGATTTCTTGGATGCTATAAATGAAGAAGGTCTTTATGAAGAAATTTCTAAACTTAAAACCTGTCTAGAGGAAAAGAATATGATTATAGATACTCTGACATTCCAACTTGATGAAAGAGATAAACACAATGAAAAGTTAGAATATGAAATTGTGGGCCTTAGAAAAGAAATTGAGAAAACAAAAGCCCTTAATCTTAGATTTGCTAAAGGATCTAAAACTTTAGATGAGATTATTAAAGTGCAGCGTTCTCCTCTAATCAAGATAGGTCTTGGATATTTGTAAAAAGCGTCTCAAGCATAGAAGCAAGAACAAAAGCCATCCACCTCCAAAAGTTATCTTGATGCAGCAAGGAGAAGTGAACAGGTTGACAATCGACAGCAAAAGCATAATGCAGATCACTAGGTAAATCAGGGACCATTTGCTTCAAGAATGAAAAAATATTACCAAGTAAATCGAGGGCAATCTACTTCAAGGATGAACAGAAGCTTCAACCAACCACAGGTAAATCATTCTCAATTTTCCTCAAGAATGGATGTCAATGGAAATTACAATCATTTGGTCGGTAGGTTTGATAATCGTAGGAATTTCTTCAATGGCCAATGTTTCTCTTGTCATAACTTTGGTCACAAATCTACTTAATGTGTTGCCTACAAGACCATCATGACTAGAGAAGCTCAAAAACAAAGGAGTATGACTGGGATCATGAAAAGGACCTACAATAACTTTTCTCCTCTTGAGAATGAAATATAATGTTCTATTTGTAACAACTTCGGCCATGGAGATTCTGAATGCAGGAGTAGGTTTCGGAAAACAACTCAGAAGGAGCAAGCTTCATTGATTCCCAAAACATGGAGAAAGAAAGAAACACAACCAGAAAGATGTGGGATAGCCTTACATACAGAAGGATAGGAAAATCAATGGTACATCAACAGTGGATGCTCAAAACATATGACAGGTGATAAAGAAAAACTTCAGTCCTATAGTGCCTTAGAAAAAGAAAAGAAGGTCTCATTTGGAAATGACACCCCTGCATTCATAAAAGGTGAAGGTTCCATTAATTTGAAAGAGAAGGTCAAAGCTAGAAATCTTATGTATGTTGATGGTTTAAAGCATAATCTATTGAGTGTCAGTCAAATGTGTGATCAAGGAACTGAGGTAATATTTCGGTCAAATGGATGTATTGTTCATGAGCTTGATACAGGAAAAACAGTGATCAAAGGCATAAGAACTCCAAATAATTTATACATACTCAAAGGAGGACAACAACAATTCTATCTAAGAAAGAATGATGAACATTGGCTATGGCACAGAAGATTGGGGCATCTAAGCTTCTCTCAGATAAGGAAAGCATGCAAATATCAAGTGGTTCATGATCTCCCTGAAATTAGAATTCCAGACAATACAATATGCAAATCATGTCAGTTTGGTAAGCAAACCAGAACTAATTTCCCTGAGAAGGAAGGATCAGCTAG
>APFE030128136.1:2208-12740 GCA_000404065.3 Pinus taeda | reverse complement strand
AGCGCATTGTGCTGCCCTCGATAGTGTTAAAACTATACTGGCATGACACATACAAGAGACGCAGCACGTTGGGTTTGTGTCGCGGCGCATAGGGCTACCAAGCCTGATTTCATCACAAATGTCCTCAAATTCCCAAATTTGCGCAATCCAATGGTGTGCAAGTAAGTCTATAACTCTTCCCTTGCTAATGAAAGAGTTCTTGTTAAAGTTTATGGTGGTTTAGTGTGAAAAAATCAAACCCTACCTCTTTGCAATTTCTCAAAAAACAATTGCCTAGGGTTTGCATTTGTGATTTTGCTGCCAAGTTCACTCCACCACTCCCTCACTTTTTGACTCCTACATTTATTTTCCAGTTCATCTGCTCATTCCCTAACTCCCATATTCCTAAAAAATCATTCACCGCTATCCCCAATTCCGATTTTCCCAAATCCTAACTACAAAATCCCCAAACCCTAATTGTTGTCCGCAAGCTTACATACTATTCCCCAGCCCCAAATTTCCCAAACAACTTGTCATAATAGTCCTAAAACCCCTCATACCCTTTCCCTCCACAGTTCCTCATATATTCTTACCCTTGGTGGCTAAAAACTAAAAACACCATAAAAATCTTCATACTCATCAAGAAAACTCACACATTAGCAAACATGGAGTCTGGTCCTTCATATGATCAAGATGAAGAGACACATAGTGACTCTCCTACAGAAATCCATGCACCAAGGAGACCTCGCAAGGGTGGCAAACATATACGAGAGGAGCCTACTTCACTTGCCAAGCTGTAGGCATGCCCTCTTTCTATCACATGCTTCCAACACCAATCCTGTTATCAGTTCTATGAGATGGTTGCTAGAGTCCAATATCATCATGAGTTGGCCAGGTTGTTTGTGCTTCATCTACATAACGGCCAAACCACTCTATCTAGTGTGACATTCACCTTAACACCAAAGTCTATTTCTCTAGCAACCGACATTCCTAATGTTAGAGAGCGGTGGAATAAAAGGCAGAAAATTGACAAGGAACATTATGAGCCATACATCAAGCCCAGTTATTTGAGACAACTCAGTAGAGTTTTTCCCTTTCGGTACTTGAAAAACTCATATGCTCCCTTGATGAAACTCATCATGAAGTATTTCAGCTGTGAGGGTCGGTTTTGTCGCCTATATGCCTATCATATCATATTGTTGATGCACTTTACCAGGGTGAGAATGATGAATTTCCCCTACTTCATGTGCCAAAATTTTGAGAAGATGACCACCCTAGTACAACAGAAGACTCCTTAGCAGCAGTTTAATAGTATATATCATTTTTCACTCATCAAAATTGTGGTCATGCATCAGCTTGGTTTGCAGGGCATCTCATGGGAGGATTTCATTTCTCATTAGTTCTTCACGACTCCTCAGGTACCTTGAGAAGCTTTTCATGAGACAGGTGGCCCTTCACATCAGCAAGTGGGTCATGAGACACAGACCACTAGTATGCAGGTATTTGTCACCTATCAAAAAGGCACTAGAGGGTTGTTTGCAGCAGCAAAGCGAGTACTATCTCCACCCAAGGTGGAAGTGGTCTCACTTCCTTCATCAGCACAGCAAGTTCAGGACAAGGGCAAGAGACCATTACATGATGAGGGGCCTTCAAGTGAGCATGAGATCGATTTCATTCTCATTCAGGATGATGACACTGATTTGGGCCCACAAAGCTTAAAGCTCAAGGAGGTCATCCAAGAGCAACAGGAGGACATCAATTCTTTGTCCCTCAGCTTAGAAAGAGCTAAGTGGATAATAAAGTACCTGGAGCAAAGAAACAAGCAACTTGAGGATCAGCAAACTATTATGGAGCTTCAAAACATACGAGAAAACCGACAAGCTGCCAAAAGGAGGAAGGTGAAGCTCACATCACTTGAACAAGAAATCAATGCTGATCGTGAGTCTTGGCTTGAGAGAGCTAATATCCACTTGGAAAAGTTTTTAGAGAATCCCATCTTTGAGAAAACAATGTAGACGCACATGGCCTACCATTACTTGGCAAGAAACAAAGTGTGCAAGGCTAGAATCACGAACTTGAAGACCAAGTTGAAGAGGGCATTGAGGATGCAAAAGGAGCAAGATAGACTCCAGATATTGGCTGAGGCTCCCTTGCCCCAACACAACACTTGATGGAGATCAATTAGCCCAAATTTCAAAAAATTTGGGGCACTTTTTGCATTTTTTGATTTTTTGGTCTAAAACACAGAATTTTCTGCCCTATGCGCCACGCCACCTGACGCTCGCTTTTAATGGAGGCCTCCAAATGAGAAAAACTCAGTATTTTTGGATTTTTCATGAAGAAATATGCATGCTCACCAATGGCCAAGAAATTTTGACAGGTTTTGAGCCCTCAAAAAAGGTCAAAAACACCCAAAAAATAACCTTACTACCCCTATTTTGACACACAAGAAGCAATGTTGGGAGAACTCAGTTTTGGAGGGGAAAATGGAGGCCAAATTCAAAAATTCAGCTTTTTTTGGAAAGTAAACAGGCATACCTTTTCAACAAGAACACTTGGAGAAAATGTGGACATGGGGAAGGCCTCCAAGAGTGGGTGCAAACAAGCACTATGCATAGGGAAATCAACGCAACGCATTGGAGAAAGTTTGCCCAGTTTGATTAAATTACATCATAAGTTTGCCCAGTTTCTTGACAATTTTACTTTTCTTCTTCTTAATGTCAAACTTATGATGTAATTTAATGTAAATTGATATATATTGATGTAATTTTTTCAAACTTTCACTCATGGAGGTAGATTCATCTATCAAAAAGTAGTTTGCAACTAAATGAATCAGTTCCCTAGTTTCTAGAGGCAAGCTGTTTCACTGCCTAATTTTTAGTTCTCAGTTTAGAATTAGTTGGAACAACTCCTAAACTTATGAGCTCAACCCCTAGAGGGTAGTATGAGTTATGTTTTGTCTATATCTTGTGTTTTTTTAGTCATTAGCATGGTTGGAATTTTGAGAAAGCTTGGAGCTTCATTGTATACATTTTTCAGCAGTTTTGGCTAAGGAATAGACCAGGATTTGCAGCACTCTATGGGATTCATGTGGCTTCTTTCTTTGATATTGTCTTTCCTTCTGCAAATGTAAGTTTACTTTTTTTTTATGTATGCCATTCTCTCTCTTATTTCATCTTAACTAAAACAAACAAGGATAAAGGTAAAATCCATTGAAATTGCAGTGGTCTACCTAGGGTTTGCTTATTTATCTATGTTTTAAGCTATTGAAGAGGATCCCTGAGGTTTTCTTGCCCTCTTCAACTCCTCATCTGTCTAAAGCTCTCCATTTCATTCAAATCTGGAGTATCAAATCAATTTCCTACCTTGCCCCATTGAGATTTCTGCAAAAATGAGCCTTATTCCCCATACCCATAATCTATCTTTCCATTTGAGCCAACAAACATCATCGAACTCAATAAAACCATTTTACCCACATGCCTAGCCTAAAATCATTCTTCATTCAGGTCATCTCAAGCCTCATTGATCATATTTTGCTAAGATTGACAAGGAGAGAGCCCTCTCCCAACCTGGTAGGTCTAGCTACCAGGTTAAGCATGGTTTGATGTTACCCTAGATCCTACCTTTCCTAGCCTAAGGTAGATTTAGGCACTAACAGAGGCAACACGAGAACCATTGAATAATGTTATGTCAACACTCGTAGAAGTTATGGATGTCAAAGCAGTGATAACCGAGGGGGCTGAGGTGGAGGTTGTTGGGGAGGCATAGGGAGCTATCCCAAAAGTCGAAGAAGTATTAGCTAAAGTTCCCAAATCACCACGGACACCTAGGCTGAAACTAACCCCAACCAAGGAGCCTGCGAAAGATAAAAAGGGAAAGTAGCCTACAATACCAGTGCATGCCTCGCCGAGAAGGAACCCACCCAAGGACAAGCCCACCACATCGGAAAAGGGTGAGGCCATCAACCTAGAGCTAACGGAGGAAGAAATTGAAGACATCTCGATGGATGATGAGGACTTGGGGGTAGAAGTGGAGGAAGTTGAAGTCTAGGGTGCTAACCCTATCACTAAGTTTCTTGAGTATGTCCCTCTGCACAAGGGCAAGATGAAGGTGCCAAAAGACTTGACGAGAGCAAGGTCCCCTTGCAAACCTCTCTGCTGCTAGATGAGATTACCTTTGAAGGACTGCACTTGGGGTGGGTTCCTTTATTAGAAACTGGAAGATTGGGATCTATAACCTGGTCTTCAACTTTTTTCATGCAATTAGCCCATAGCCACTAGATTCTCACTTGTGTGAACAAAAATAAAACTTATTTTTGGTCTTCCTCTTCTGCTAGATCTTGCTCCTTGAATTCTTTATTTTTTCTCTCTATTTCCTTATCTTTTCACTATATATCGAACTTGTTTCTTATGGAATTCGAATAGTGTATTAAGGAGGTTAAAGCTACTTCTTTATATAGTATTTCCATGAGGTTGAATACCCCTTATGGGTCCAACTTCTTGTTGGTAAGGATGACTTGTGCTTGGAGGCTCATAAAGACTTTCTACACTAAAAATAATATATTTTACATGTTACAATTTTCCCAATAGGGTATTATATAAGTTATAAAGACTTTTTTGACTCAAGAAAAGTATTATTTTCACATGACAACCATAGGAGCATGAAATGCATACTTGACCTAGATGACAAATAGGATGAAGCATGAAACCCATGCTTAAAAAAAAAATTCATTCTTCTTTTTCTTGTAACATAAGATATACATATTAACATGAGTACAATGACAATTATGAATATTGAAACTAATTACATTTTCCAATATCTGAGAGGCAATGGTGTCCAAACTTATGCCTCCATCATTGTTGTATGATATGATGGAGACATAAAGTTTGTTAGTAAAGGCTTTCTATTTCTGACATGTTGGCTATGATGATTTAAATCATCATTGATTCTTATCAATCTGAACCCTTTCTTATATTAATATTTCAAATTGAGAGTATACAATTGTGCCATTATGAACACCTCTCTACTTAAGAGGGAGCGTTGAAAAATGTAACTAATGTCGGTCTTTATAACATAATAAAACATATTTTTTGTCATATTAATTATTATTTTATTTATGTGAAAGCATGTATCTGTGTCAAGTCCCATTTGGTCCTTTGTAAAGAAAATAATTTCATTTTTTTATCACGTCAAATTCATGGAGAAATATATATATATCAAGGACAATTTGATCACTTTGAAGGACACATAGTCATGATCATCATATATATCTTCTACAACTAATTAGGGTAGAAAAGAACGAAGAAGAAGGAAACTATTTGCAAGATGGAGTAAACCAATTTTTTTTTGTGACAACCTTTAATTTCAAGGCCAAAATTTCAAGACAAGGCTCAAATTGCACGAAGATGCAATTTGACCATTATTGACTTTGATTAGAGTAGAAAAAAATTAGAGGTGACTTGGAGGAGAGTTGGACTTGACATTTTGGTGGTAGTTTTGAGTCCCAGTCTTGGTCTTAGATATTCCGTTTTGATCTAATTCTACAAGAGAAGGATTTTTTGGATTTCCCCCTTGTGTATTTTTTCCTTGGCTTAGAGCCCAATTTCTAGTGTCTCCCATCTCTTGTGAATTATTTTCTATATTTTTTGTTATTGTGTAATTTCTTAATGACATAAATAAACAAGTAAAAGCTAAGAAAAGAATACATATCAGTCACAAGTAATTAGCATGATAAGAAATTCTATCATCTATCATAATTCCAATAGGATGTAGTAGATGCATTAGATTGTTACCACCCTAATTTATTTGTTGTTGGAACCTCCTTAAAATATGATATATGATATGCACCAAATCTATCACGAAGACTCAGTTTTCACATGCATAGATGTAGTCAATGCAAGATAAAAAACAACGAGTCCTATTTTGCTCAAATATTCAAATTATGTTTAAGTTTAATCATTTTCTCTTCCATATCCTTCAACATATCAAACCCGAGGACCACCTTTATGATACATTATACTAATTATGATTTGAGAACTACACTCCCTATGATATATTGGTTTAAATAGTGTCATTTTTAATGGCAACTCAAATAACCATTATTGTAGGAAAATCCAACTATGTATATAATCATTCATCATGAATGGCTTGTCCATCACACTCACACACATTTTGAGTATTTCTTCAACTATATTATTAGATATTCTTTCCTACCTATCTATGTGTGGATGATAGGTTTTAGTGGCATTCAAATTTGTGCCTTACCCTTTGAATAACCCTTTTAAAGAAATAAAGTTAAATTTAGAATTTCTTTTTGAAAAAACAATTTTTAGCACTCCACGAAATTGGATAGTTTCTTTCATATATATCTATGCAATTTATGTTTCTCTGTCATTCATCTCAAGTAGGATGGAATGTAAAGTTTACTTAAATTTCTTACCTCCACTATGCTTGAGTCATGTCACTTCACTTTTATGACAAATTTAGTGATGATAACCATGGTGATTACAACTTATAGTGAATATGTTGGCTGCTTATGCTTGGCCTTCACCCCATGGAATTCCATTTGTTTTTCCACAACCTTGGTGTTTGGTATAGAGTCTTAAACTATTTGAGACTACCAAGGCAAGACTCGCAATGATACTACTTTCAACATTGAAATATAAAAAACAGTAAATCTAATGTAAAGGAGGTTGCCCCCTTGAAGAGGCTGAATTCTAAGGTGTTGACCTATCTTTTCTATCCTTTTGTGAGCTAGTTTCCTAATAGATTCTCAAATAATTATGTGACCCCTATGCTTAGATATGTTGTTTAAACATGTAAAATCTATATTTGTGACCTGTTTGATGAAATGGATGTCATGGCTAGTAGGGGTCTCATCAAGTCCTTGTTCAATTTATTACATGTGTATCATTATTTTGATGTTATATTTTATTTCTGGAAGTGTCACGGAGTTATGGTCAGCGACCTAAGCCTTGGACATGATAAAGTGGCACAAAATTCAGAGTTGTAAGTTCAAAACTGCTTGGGTAGATGCAGCTAGTGAGGGAGAGAGGTTCCAATTGAGACTAAGCCGAGTAGGTGAAAGGTGTCTTGCACATAAAATTTCTTGGTATTTTCTATGTTGCAGGCTGAAGTGTTGTGTTGCAAGTGCAGGTGGATAGAAGGCTTGTTTAGGGAGGCTGAGTAGGCTACTAGGTGTTGATATAGATTGTCGTTGGCATCAACATGGGAATATTCTGCGATACTAAATGATGATGTGAAGCCAAGGAGACGCAGGTCCATGCAGTAACAAGAGCAAGAAGCCAAGTACGAAAGCCATCAAGGAAGCCATCGGAAGCCAAGAATAGGAGCCATCAAAGAAGAGCTATCAGAAGTCAAAGGAAGACTTATTGGAGCAAGAGAAGCATATCGAAAGCAAGAGAAGCAGTTTATCAGAGCATATCCCTTATGAACAAAGGTAGGTGCTGAAGGGAAGAAAAACTACGCTCATCACGTATACCCAAGAGTAAGTGCTAAAGGAAGAAAACAGTGAAATCAAAGGAGCTTTACGGACCTGACGGTTCTATTACAATATGCCTCTATTGAAATATAGCATCCACTGCATCACGAGTCTTAAAGCCTTGTTGCTGCACTGAAATCCCTAATTGCGATATGACTTGCGGACCTGATGGTCCCATTATAACATGCCCTAATTAATATCACATCCACTGTATCGAAATCTTCACAAGTTATGAAAGCTTGTCACATTAAAACTTTGATTATGATATAATATATGGACAAGAACAATTTATGGTAACAGCCCTAATGAAATATCGCATCCACCTATTGGAACTTTCATATCGCAATTCATAAAGGGATGTAACATTAAAAACTATGATTGTGATATTATTGCAGACCTGACTACACCACTATGACATAACTTAATGTAATATTGTATCCATTGAATCGCAAGTTTCAAAGGGATGACGTGCAAAATCTCCGATTGCAGTAATATTGTCAACTCGATGGATTCATTAAAAAGGACTATAGAAATAAGAATGTCATGCAATCAAATATAGCTCAGGTTGATGCTGGTCACTTAGAAAAATAGTAACAGTAAGGCACAACCTCTCACCATTTCATTAGAATGTAATGATGTTGAAATATTGGATGGCAATGACTTAAGAAGAAGCACAAAGATACAAAGGAACTCGAATTTGAAGAGAGATAGCGAGAAATAAATGTCAGTGGAATTTTCTCTTGAATTGGACTATCAAGACCTCTTAATTCTAATTGTGGAGACAACAAAATTCGGATTGTAGAAGCACAAAAACTTGGATATGGAAATTTGGAGTCTATTTGGAAGCACTGAAGTGGAGCATCTTTAAGGCATCGTTGCCCACACTTGAGCATGGTTAAAAGCAAACTTTAAATGTTTGTTTGGGGCATTCTTGGAGTTAGTGCTCCTAAATCCAAGGTTGGTGCCTTAACAAGATAGGGTTGGAGCCCTTGGGGTTGGTGCCTCATAATTGGAAAGATTGGTGTCCTTGGAGTTGGTGCTCCTAAATCCAAGGTTGGTGCCTTGACAAGAGAGGGTTGGTGCCCTAGAGGTTGTAGCCTCACAAAATTCCAAGTAGGTGCTTAGCACATCCCAGGTTGGAGCCTAGGTGTCTTCGTTAAGGGTTGGAGCCCTACGCATATTGTACTTGATTCATTATAAAGATTATATTAATAAAAACGTTTACTTCTATTGTTAATTTTTTTGTTCTAAATATAAGTGATCTAACTGGAAAAAGTAGCAATTGAAAAGAAATATTGATTCACCCCCCTCTCAGTATTTCCAACACTAAGCTCCCTAAAATAGGCCGCAGTAATCTCTAGTAAGAATACAAGGAGAGGAGACCTATAGGGTGGAGAAAATGTGAGTTAATGTAGAACTTGTGCCCTCACCAGGCCGAGACTTGAGGTTTGATTTTTGCATGGATTTGAGGGCAGAATCATTGTTAAAGGAGTCAAGTTCTCCATGTACATATTGAATGAATTATGGGTAGTTTTCATGGTGTGTAAATTCTAGACAAACATTCAATAGAACCGCAGGGACCTATAGCTTGGTAGTCCTAGGATGAGACTGTAGTAGCTTGAGGAGAGGGCCAGAAACTTTAGAGATCAAGTGCAAAATTTCCATTAGGAACAACAAAGGAAAGTGAAGCCTGTTGGAGGGATTCCACAGCTGTAGGAAGGCTTTCTGGAGCATGGAACAGGTTTGACAAGATCTATAGTTAACCCTAACTAGAAGAAACAACCTACAACAAAATCACACCAACCCTAGAGGTGTGTATTAATGATAAGTTTGATTGACACTTCTAGGAGATCTTAGGAGTTATTTGGAGGAGCCCATGTGGATTTTTAGGAGGTCTACCAAGTAGCCAAGCTGAAATCAGGCACATCAAGAGAGAGGCAAGAGGACAAGAGAAGAAGGAGTTGCAGATGGACTCTTGTATGATGGATTGATTTTGTCCTAGGAGAGGACAAGTTGTTGGTGCCCAAATTTGTGTAATAGATCCTCTATTGTAGAGAAAAGGGCAAATTGGTGGAGTCTATGGGAAGCCATGTGTAAGGGTCTCCTAATTGTGGGGATGCCCTAACTAGGCGTAGATGCTACAACGTGGACTTGGTCTCTCATGGACTGTTGGTGGGCAGTGTCAGAGAAGAGCAAGTGTGGATGTGAGTGAAAACCTATGGTCTGCTAGAGGATAGCATGATAGTGTCCAAGTTGGATCTTGGTGAACAACACCTATATGTACAAAGGTAGTTACGAGAGAGGCAATTATTGAGCTGAATTGTCTCATAAACTAGGAGAAGTTTATGGAGCTCGAGACTTGTGTGTGGAGAATGAATTCTACAACAGATGATGGGAAGTCCTCCTAGCCCATGTTCGTTGTGGGATATGAAAATCTTGCAGTGATAGGTAGCATCCCTTTGAGCCCTATGTTGGTCTTCATCAGTGCAACATAGGAAGACCATAGTGGGTTGAAGTCCCTGAGTAACTAAGGAGCAGTAGTGGGTAGATTGATATTTGTTCACAGGAATAGATGTGAAAACCTTGACATGGGTCTCGATGTGTTATGGCCTTGATAGAGTAAGGCACAACTAGAGAGAATACTAGATAAGCGAGATTTTGTGGTGAGATGGACTTAGAGCATTGATAGAGGCAGGAGTTGCACATCGAGCGCTGAAGGACCGTGTAGGTACAGGGTACGACTAAGAGGAGCTGAGAGAGTGTGCTATAGTCATATGGTAAGAGTATCTTCTCGAGGATAGATTGGTTGTCGATGGACTAATAGCAAGCCTGTTATAGACATTTTTGGGGACTTCAACCCTAGTCATAAATGTCCATAAATTGAGGGCTCCTAAGTCCATAAAGTGTTGCTTCACTGCCTAAAGGAACAAGGTCAGCTGATTACATTATCTCCTAGAAGTTCTCCACTAAAAACTGCTCATAAATGGTCAAAACTAGACCATACTGAAAACCCAGTGCATAGGGTGTGATGCATATCACCTTCCCAGTGTAC